>JBBBDQ010000860.1:572500-700000 GCA_037127315.1 Ascarosepion bandense | reverse complement strand
ATAGATAGAAAAAAAGAGGTAAGCAAAGTATGATAATATTTGAAAAAAGAGAAAATAAAGCGATGGAAACCGAAAGATAGAATATACGGAGAAAAGTGAGAAAAAGAGATGGAAAAAGAGAGAAGAAAATAGACAAATAAGAGATTAAATAAAGAACAAAAGAAAATAAAAAAAAGATGATAAAAATGAACTAAAAGAAACAGGAAAGAGAGATGTAAAGAAAGAGAAAAAGAGGTTGACTGAGAGAAAAAGAGAAGATAAAAAGATGATGTAATAAAGAAAAATGTGATGGAAAAATAAGAAAAAAGAAAGAAATAAAAAGAGAGATAAAATTGATAGAAATAGAAAGATATATAAGATGAAAAAAAGAAAATTGATAGAAAAAAGATTAAAAAATGGAAAAACAGAGAAAAAGTGATGGCAAAACGAGAAAAAGAAATTTAAAAAATAGCGAAAAAGAAGATGGAAAAAGATACATAAAAGATGTAAAACAGAGAGAAAAAGATAGACAAAAAGAAAGAAAGTAGATAAAAAAATGAAAATTTAAGCAATTGAAAAAAGATATTAAAAAGCGATGATAAAAGTAAGGTAAAAAAGATGGAAAAATAAAAGAAAAATGATAGCAAAAAGAGAGAAAAAAAGATGATAAAAAGTAATGATATAAAAAAGAAAGATAAACGAGATTGAAAAAAGAGATGAATGGGATTGAAAAAAAAACATATGAGAGAAAAAGCTAGAAAAAGAGAGATCAAAGTGGGAGAAAAAGAGATGAAAAATCAGAGATAAATGACATAGAAAAAGCTAGAAAAAGACAGATCAAAGTAGGAGAAAAAGAGATGAAAAATCAGAGATAAATGACATAGAAAAAGGAGAGAAATAAGAGATGGAAGTAAAACAAGATTTTAAATTTGGAAAAAAGAGGGAACAAATTAAAAATTTTAACAAAATGAACAATAAAATAGAAAAGGGAGAAAAGAAGGAATGTATTGCAATATAAAAGAGTTAAAGACGAATAATAAATGAATAAGTGAAGGCAACAATAGGAGGAAAAAAAGAGAGAAAAACAGAAGAAAAATGAGAGATAAAAAGCAAGGAATGAAAAAAATAAGTGCAAAGAATAAAAGAAAGTAGAAATGTAACAAAAAAAAGTGTTCGGCTGACGTTGAGAAACGTGTCCGCAATATCTTATATTATCAAAAAGATGATTTTCTTTAAGAACAGCTTTTTCAACTAATTTCACTCCTCGGTAATGTCTATTATTTTAAAAAGCGGTTATTAGAATTGAAATAAAACCTAAAAATATGATAAAAGTGAATTCTTTTGTTCTTGAGAATTTACGACAAAAGTATTAAACACTATTTATTTATTATTTTTCTTTATGTGCGGTGTACCTTCAGGGCGTAAGCGATCATGGACTTTCACTTAACACTGTCTCATATATCTCTAAAGAATTTTACTCTAGTTACCTCTATCAAACCCCGCACATCTATCCATTTACTCAGGCCTATCAAATAGTTCTCGCGCTGCTTTCTCCTATTTCTCTTTTCTTCTATACGTCCTGTGAGAATTAAATTCTCCAGACCCTCCTTTCCTTTCATTACTGGTCACAGAAACAGCATCTGTCTTTTCCTGGTGTAAAATTTAAGTTTTCATTTTGTTTGCAACCTCTCCAACACTTCAATGCAATATTTATCATTTACTAATTTATAAAGAAATAAATGTGAAAAATGATATCTATAAATCAGTAAGTATTTACAAAATTATCAAATATAGGAATTAACTATAAAAAAAATCTTTTTTATTTATCATTTTATAAAGTTTGATTCAATTTCAAATTAGCTGAGATTTTTCAAAATTTCCAAAAAAATATATAATAACTAAATATTTTAAATAAAAAAATACTAAATGAATGGCATTTTTTTTAATCTCAAGAATAAAAAATGTATGAATTAGCGTTAATAATTTTAGGTTTTATTAAAATCTAATAATCACTTTTAAACAACAAATTATGCCAAAGAAAGAATATTGTTAAAGATCTATAGTAGGAACGTCTCTCTACAAAAAGAAGGACAAAATCAATAAATATGAAAATTGGAGGCAAATTAAAGAAGTGACATTAGAAAACAAGCAGAAGGTAAAGTCAGTAATAAAAACAAATAACGAAGAAAGAAAAAGAATTCATAAAAATGATAAAAACAACATGTAAAAAAGGAAACAAGAAAGAGAAGAATACAAAGCTAGAAAAAAAAAGAACGAAAAACCTTAAGATTTGAAATAATGAAAAAAAGGAGTGAAATAAAAAAAATTAAACCAAATAATATGAAGAAACAAAAAGGGAAAAAAAAGGAGAAAAAAGAGAGCATGAAAATTTCAGAAAGAAACAAAAAAACGCCAAAGAACACAGTATTTTTTAAAAGAACAAGAAAAGGGGAAAGAAAAGTGAAGCAGAGAAAAAAGGGGTAATAAATAAAAAGAGAAAAAAAATAATAATAGAGCTCAATAAAATCCAACGAAATCAAGTCAGTAATAAAAAGAAAGAACAAAGAAAGAAAATAATGCATTTAATAAGATAAAAAACAATATGTAAAAAGCAAACAAAAAATCGACAAATATAATGCTTAAAAAAAAGAAAAAGTTAAGATTTGAGATAATGAAAAAAAAGAAAAAGAGAAATAAAAAAGACACATTTAACAAATAATATAAAGAAACTAAGAAAAAAAGGAAGAAAAGGGAAAGAATGAAAATTTAAAATGGAGACAAAGAAGACCAAAGACAAAATGTTTTAAAAAAGAATTAAAATTGAAAGACAAATGAGACAAAGAAAAAGTTGTAATAAATAAAAAAAAGAAAAAAAAAACAATAACACAATGCTATAAAATACAACGAAAAAGAATGCGAGGAAAGTGACGGAGTTAAAATGTTTAGAGAAAGGAAAAATAAGAGATTTAGCCAACAATACAAATTTAGTAAGAAAGAGAGAAAAAGTACAGTGACTAAAATAATAATGAAAAATACAACGTTATAAAAAAGAAAGGAACAGGGAGAAGTGAAAAGTGAAACAATGGAAAATGGAAGATAAAAAACAGAGTGAAACTAATATAAAATGAAAAAAAATGTAAATAAGACAAAAGAAAAACATTAAAGACAACATATTAAAGAAGAATGAAGATATGAGGGAAAAATGAAATGTAAATGTAAAAGAGTAAGGAAATATAAAATCACTCGAAAAACAAACAAACAAAAAAGGACGAAGGTGAAGTAATAAAAAATATATAAAAAGAAAGATTGAGACTGAAAGCAAAAATAACATCGGCAATACCAGAAAAGATAGTTTGCAGGAGAAAGAAGAAAAGACATACAAGACAAAAAAAGAGATTAAAAAAATAAATTAAAAAAATAAATAAAAAGATTACAAAGCAAGATCAGACATATTTGTAGTCGTATGAAGATACATTAAGATTCTTAGACAAGAAAAAGCACGATCAAACCAGATATTGATTCCGGTGATACAAGCAAATATAGAACTAGTGTTATTGAGCCGCTTTTCATGTCATCCATTGTGATTTGATATTTGCTATCTACAATATAAGAAAGCCTTGGGACCGATATACTGTAAGAAATCCAAACTCAAAATAGCGGATAAAATTCTTGTTTAGGATATTTATACAAATAAGACGGTGCTATTAAAAGATCCTGCAACCTATAGGATCAAAACTTTTTTATGTGTTAAGTGTCTGGAAGTACAAAATAAGTACGAAACTTAAGAGAAATCATTTTCCTGAAGCAACAGACGAGGTTTCTGTGAAACCAGTATTGAATAGGTTTTCTACTTTCTTTTTAATCAATTTTACTTTGTATCTATAAGCTTCTCGACATTTTTAGGCAATTACATTTGTAATCTTTACATCGCTGCTAAAATGACCTACAATGTACCTCTGCCTGTGAATATCTCGAATAAAACACAATTTTATACCAATGAAGGTAAAAGAAAAAAAATAAAATAATGAAAGTTACATTATCAATTTCTATGAATGTTCAAACTGTTTAGATATTCTCACGAACTTTCACCGAGAACAATGCTTGTGATCAAAGCTCCAATTTATCTTTTCAAATATATACTACTACAATTGTTTTTTTATAGGTGGCACTTCGTATCTGAAATAGACTCCCAATTTTTAAACAGTGTTTATTAAGTCAATCGACCTGAAGATCAGAGAAATCTAAGTAAAGGAAATCAGTACAACTGCAGGGATTGCGTTCAACTTTGTAGGGGGAACATTTCTTTGAACCTACATACTTTACCGTTTGTCCGCAAATGAAAAAAAAAAGTAAAAGTAAAAAAAGCGCTTTTTTACCTATTTAAAAATAACCGTGTGGCAAAGAAACATATTTAAGAGACATCTCCTATCATTTAATTGTTTGTTTGCTTCGCGGCATATCAATTCCTCATGGCCCGTTTATCGATAAATGTAATTTTCTTTAGAGTATTAGTAATTTCATTTACAGAAATCTATTGCTGGTAATTTTTTTAAATACGAATATGTATTACTGCAGGTGCAAACGAATGCAAACTACACCGAACTATCAACTTAATGATCCATATTACAAAACTGATCGTCCCAATCCTGATGAATAGAGCAAGAAACAGAATCAGAGATAGGACAAGAACGGTGCGGGTTCATCAAAAACACTGGAACAAGGAACGATATACTTATGATTAGGATGCGCTATGAAAGGTCAATAAAATTTAAGAAGGACTTGTACATGTGTTTTATCGATTATCCGAAGGCGTTCGACAAAATATGCAACAAAGAATTGATAGAGATGCTCAGCAGTATCAACATATTTGGGAAAGACATTAGAGTAATTAAGAATCTCTACTGACAGCATACTGCTTGCACACGGACAGGTAACGAATTCAGCATATATACAAAAATAGAAAGGGGCGTAAAACAATGGTGTGTTTTTCACCAGATATATTTAACTTGTAAAGCGAGAATATTTTGAGGGCCCTAGATGTTATTCTAGGATTTGTCATTGGAGGCCACAATTTGGACAACATAAGAGACGCAAACGATACACTACTGATTACAGACACGGAGAGGTAACTACAAGACCTCCTACAGAAGGTAGCTGAAAAGAGTGACAAAAAATACTTAAAATTAACTGCAAGAAAGCTGAATGCATGGTCATCAACAAAAAGAACAAGCCAAAATGCCATAAACAGTTGGGGTATATTAGAATCAAGCAAGTATAAAAATTTAAATACCTGGGAAATGTTCTAATAGAAGACCGAAAGTGCGACACAGAAATCTGAAAGCAAATTGGCATGGCGAAGAACGCGTTCCAGAAGCTGAGTAAAGTATTAAGACACAGGAAAAAGTACTAGATTGCAATGTGACGTCAGTTCTTCAATATGGCAGTGAATGCTGGACAATATCAACAAAGATGAAGGAAAAACTTGAAGCAACTGAAATGTGGTTCTACAGAAGCATGGTTGGTATAAAGTGGGGGAACAGTTCAATATTACAATCAATATATAAACTGACCCCTCACTTTATGGTCACATCAGTTTCTATACATTTATATTCCTGAGATCCAAAAGCACAAGGATACATTCCAGAAGCTAAGTAAAGTATTAAGACAGGAAAATTTCGCGAGAAAGAAAGCAGAGAATACTAGATTGCAATGTGATGTCAATTCTTCAATATGGCAGTGAATGCTGGACAATATCAACAAAGATGATGGAAAAACCTGAAGCAGCTGAAATGTGATTCTACAGAAGGTACTACGGATGTAATGGACCAAGTATGTGAGCAATGATTATGTGTGGGAAAGAATGGAAACGAAAAGGAAATTAATATTGATCATTAGGAAGAGACAACTGAAGTTTCTGAGACATGCAATGAGGAAAGAGGTCTTGGAGAACTTGATTCTAACTGGCCAGATAGAGGGAAAATGCGTCAGAGGAAAGCAGCAGATAACATATTTGAAGTGCCTGAGCAGGTGGATGACAGAACGGAGATTGCGAGATGTTACAAGAGAAAGCGTGCTAAGAGCCACCAGGGATAGGGAGACGTGAAGGGCCATGATCGTCTACGTCTTGAAAGGACAAGGCACATAGAAGTCAAAGAAGATTGCTGTTATTATTAATATAAAAGTATATTTTTATGCTTTTATAGTGTTTAACCTCAGTTTGAGTGTTACTTACTTGCCCATAGTTGTAGTATTAATAGGTACTACCAACCCGGCTCAACATATAAGAGATGGTTCCTAAAAACCTCCCGATCGGAGGTCTTTTAGCCTGATGTAGTTTATTGTCATACCAAGGACGGACTATCATTTCATAGTCACTATTCTAATTACGTTAACTACCATAGGCAAAAAGGTTTCAGCTGCTGAAATGTTACGACAAAAATTATATATGCCTGTCTGCATGTAAATCCTTTTTTTATACTGATGTTCACCCAAGAGACACTTAAGCTAGGGTTAGTGTTAAATGTGCAGAAGTGCACTATATGAAGTTATGTCAGGAAGATAATATCTGACCCTATATTTGAAGAGTAAGATCACTTGAAACACCGGTTCTCTTACGATTAGCGAGGTTAAGGGACGTTGTACCGGGTCAATATCTACATAGTAGACCCCTTGGGAATACCGGGTGATGTTCAGGTCAGTTAAGTGGTATACGTGATCCCGCTTGAGTGATCATATAAGGAAAGAGACATGACAGACAGGGTATATGATTTACCGTTCCTTTCTGCGGAAGACAAACAAGGCTATAGAACCCAATCTAAATTGTTACTTAACTCGTAATTGGAGAGAGAAATATGTGTGCTTTAACTGGAATTCGAACTCAGCTCTCCGGTTTCTCGTTACGAGCCAATATCCAATGCACCACAACGCACATCCTCAAATTTCAAGTAATGTAATGAATAATGACACCGAATTTTAGTTTATTTTGTCATATTTACTTACTCAATTAGCCCTTGGAAAAGTATGAAGCTTCTTTTTCTCCCTCTCTTAACTAATTATTAATCTGCTGCCACTAATGCCATTATTATCTTTAGAAATTGTTAATATCTAAAAATATTCTCCGGTTTTAAATAACCTACAAAAGGGATGATAAACTGTCGAAACAGAATTAGAATCAGCCAATCAATAAATAAACAATAAACTGAAAAGGTTTAAATTATAGCGATCCGAAAACATTCCGCCCGGAGTATGTTCCACAAAATAGCGATTAATAATTATAATTCCACGTTATAAAAATTCATACAATTTTTGAAAAATTGATAGAAATAAAATGTAAACGCCTGATAGACATTCATTATAGAAAATATGGAAATTTAATTAATTATTGAGATTTCAGAATATTTTATGTTTTTCATTAATCGATGTGTAAATTTGAATAATGAATTCTTTGTAAAATGAATCCTTTGTAATAAAAAACAAATACTGGGGGGTATGTTTTCTCTCATACAGTTTTACAGATCGAAGAAAAATTCAGTTTAATCAAAATTAATATTTCACACTTTTAAATATAATTTATAACATAATAAATTGAAGAATGAAAACCATTTTCACAAATTTTTTTACGTAAAACAAATTGTGGTGGAAATTATGACCGAATTCGAAAAAAAGAAAAATTAATCTATTTATTAGAAATAATAAATAACATAACTTCTAAAATATATTTTGCATATTATGGTCACATGTAAAGACAAGAAACGAAGTGTGATATATAATATACATTAATTAATTAGGTCACATTTAACAAGATAATCAATCAATTAAGTGCCATACGTGAAACACGCTTGGGCGATCATGTCTCGAAAGAGACATGACTTACTGTGCAGAAGATTATCTCGCAGTAGGTTGCCATTGCTTTCTGCGGTAGACTGGTTGTCAGCCAAGGCTATAGAACCCAGTCTGTCTCGTTATTTAACTCATAGCTAGAGCGTGAAGAGATGTATTATATTATTACGTAGTAATTAGTGGGGGATCAGTTTATTACTTCACAACAATAGAAAACCGACCACCCACTTTATGACTAGTAGAAGCCTTAATCATGATTCCAAATATTATATTCAGTCAGTCAGTTAAGTGCCATACGTGAAACACGCTTGGGCGATCATATCTCGAAAAAGACATAACTGACTGGGCAGAAGATTATCTCGCAGTAGATTGCCATTGCTTTCTGTGTAAGACTGGTTGCCAGCCAAGGCTATAGAACCCAATCTGTCCTGTTATTTAACTCATAACTGGGAGAAAGAGATGGATTAATACCTTTCCTAAGGGTATTTGCGCGTAAGTGAATGCAATGATTTCAACTGGAATTCGAATTCGAACTCTGCTCCCCGATTTCTCGTTCCGAGCCGATATCCACTGCTCCACAACGCACCTTTCAAGCAAGATAATAAATACGCTAAAAATCAGGGCGTGTGAAAGAACATGATAAAACTCTTTATGAAATAGAGATAACAATAAAAAAAAAAAGTCAGAAAATAACAGTTGAGATTATATTGAAATTTTTGAAGATCAAAGTTGACAAGAGAGGAAGGGATGTAAGGGAGTTCCACAAGCGTAAGTGACAGAGAAAAATCCCTATTACAGACGCCCATTCAACCAACAGAGTCACCCTGTGTTTTATACTGTAACTACGTTCAGCAGAGACAAGTTAAGGTTCCTGGGAGAATGCGCAAAATACGACGTTGTCAATATTTTGAACAAGGGCTGTACGATAAATCTTTTTATCATAACTTATGATTTAACAGTAGCAGAAACATATATACATATAATATCTCTCACTAGAACACACACACACACACACGCGTGTGGACACGCATATATGTACATTTATATATATATAAAGTGAAAAATTGTTTTTTTTAAATGGTGGAATATTTATGGGCAAAAAAGCAGAATATCTGGAGAGGGCGTATGTAAATATAAAAAAGAACACTAAGGTCAACACCGGGCGGCGCCAGTGTTGTTTTTATTTTTTTCATGGTCGCAATCTTCAGACCGATTTGTGGCACATTTGTTCGATTATTTACATATAATGTTCAATGATGCATTATATACAGTTCTCTACAAAAATATGCGTACGACCGGGCAAGTTCTTTCTTTAATTTGTTCACAAGAAGATATTTGCTTTTAAGATCAGAAGAATATCGTTCCGATAATTTTGAAAGGGAATATATATATATATATATATATATATATATAAACGTAAGTATTTCATCAAGCTTTTTTTTACCTCAACAAAATGCAGAAAGAACAGGATGGCTGTTTGGGACTCATCAGCAGGGCAGATCCACTACCAGGAATTGAAACCCAGACAGTTGCGTTATTAAATGAATGTCATACAAACTGTACCACGGGCCCCAATGAAGAAGAAATAATGAATTAAACTCGATATAGCGACGCTCATTCACATATTCCATGGTGGAAGTCTGCTAGGCTCCTTTTACTCATAGGAAAGTGCCTCCCAGAGATACGACTACTATCACCAAGCCGCTCACATTAGAGCATTATAAGCCGGTTCAAGAAACGATATACAGATGAAAGATTGTAGGAGGATTTGAAATATTAAGTATGCAAATATTAAGTAAGTGTTGAGGTTGAATAAAATCTCGATGAATTACTTACCTAACATTTCAAATCCTCCTCCAATTTTTAGAATCTTGTACCCACAGAAGGAATAAATATATTTGAACAGAATGAACGTCATATTGTAATTAAATCCTTAGGAAACTTTCGGCCAATATATCATCAAAGGTTCTCGTTGACAAAATATTAATAACTGAAAGGACATATTAATATGAAATGAAGAAGGCAAGGTGGAACCCGCGTATATATATATATATATATATATATATATATATATATATATATATATATGCGTGTGTGTATTTCCTTTCGAAACGTATTAGAAATATATATATATATATATATATATATAAATGTAGTGTTTATATATATATTTATATATATAATGTTTATATATATATTGAGCTTTGAAACATGATTTTTTTTTCATTTTGACACAGAAAAATTTCAAATAAAAATATGTAAATACTATTTAAAAAATTTCAAATAAAAATATGTAAAAACTATACAAGATAAATGTATTGATCAATTTTAATATAACTGAGTACTGGAATAATTTCAATATAACCTAAAACTAATTATATATGCATATATTTATGGCAATTATTATTATCATTATTATTATTATGTCATTTTTCGTCATATTACTATTTCTGCTATGGTCGCACTACCAACCAAGTCTGCGGGAAGACGTAGGGCAGGTCGTGGCGTGTTTTTATGGCTCCATTTCATGATTTTTTTCTATCTCCCATATCATCACTAGCGTTACATACACAAAGTTCTTCTTAGTGTGTGGGCTGTATTTAATAAGACATTTTTTGTACATCTTTTAAGCTGGGGTTTCCAGGGATTCTTTCAATGTGTTGTTTTGTTCCATTTTTATCATTCCAAGTGCACCCACTATCACTGGCATAACTTTTCAATTTCCACATGTTTTCTATTTTAATTTCGAGGTCTTTATATTTTGACAGTATTTCAAATTCCTTGGTTGCTATGTCACAATCCGCTGGGCAAACCATATCAATTAATAGACAAGTTTTTTCTTTCTGGTTTTTAACAATAATGTCCGGCCTATTTTGCTTCATTTTTTGTGTCGGTGTAGATGGTGTAATGCCATAGAATGGTGATATCTTCTATTTCTGTAACCGGTGCTGGGTGATGTTCATACCAGTTTTTGCTTACAGATTTTCCACAGTGTTTGCACATTGTCCAATGTAAATATTGCTTCCACTCTATCGTGGCGATTTTATATTCATTTGGGGTAAGTACAGATCAGCCTGAGAGTAGTTGGTCTATTGTTTCTTGGTGTTTATCACAAAACCTGCATTTTGAACCCATATTATTATGTATAATATTTGCCTGAAAGTTTCTAGTAAAAAGACCTTGCTCTTGAGCTGCAAGAATAAAGCCTTCAGTGTCAGACTTTAATTCCGATGCACGTAACCAAAGATGAGTATTAACTTTATCAACAATTGGATTTATTCGCACGTCCTGGATATTGGCCATGCAGGGGTGTGTATTGCCAGCGTTGTTTCATCTGTTCAAGAGCTTTATCTTTGGCTTTCATTTTAATATTTTTTCCTGCAATATTTGGTTCTTGGCTTCTGTTTTGCTTTTCTACAAAATCTAATAAATGTAAATCTTGTTTGTATTTACTGCCTTCTTTTATTATTAAATATTTTTTCTTTCTTTCTTCGTGTTGCCTTACTAATTTTATCATCCAGTACTTTGTTGTTTCTATGTATGTTAGTAAGCCAATAGTGGTTGTCTTGTATGACAATTCTATATGAATAAGACCTCTTCCACCTTCTTTACGGGGTATGTATAGATGGTCTACATCAGACTTTGGATGGTGCATCTTATGCTTAGAAAGAAGCTTTCTTGTTTTAGAATCCATTCGCCTGATGTCGTTTAGAGTCCACTTTAAGATGTTGAAACTATATTGGAACAACTGGGATGGCAAAGTTATTAACGGCCATAATTCTGTTCTGAGAATTCAATTCAGTTTTTAATATCAGTCGTAGCCTTCTATAGTACTATTTCTTTCATTTTTTATGGTGAACTTTTTCACTCTCATTTACACCTAGGTATTTATAAGCTTCTTCTGGCTCTAAATCTTTTATTATTACAGCAGGGTCTAAGGTAATTGAGGATGTTTCTTGTAGTGATCCACTTAAAACTGTAGCTTTAGCCCATTTATTCAAATTGAATTTTATTCCACTGTCTTTGCTGAAGCACTTTACAGTTTGCAGAATGCCTTCCAGCTCATTATCATTCTTAGCATAAAACTTTAATTCATCCATGCAAAATATATGGATTATTTTCTTTTGACCTGTTTTATAACCACATTCTGTCTTAAGTTGAGTGGTTAATGCCATTAGTGTTATTCAAAATAGTAAGAGAGACAAAGAGCCACCTTGAAATATATTTCTTTTAATGTTTTTTCATCAAATTATAGGTTCCATTTATATGATTCAGGTAAAGGGTTTTTTTCCATATTGACATTGTTTGATGAAATTGATGATGACGGTTAATAGCTTGTAATTATTTAAAAACTATAAGATCGAGGAATGTGCTACACTATCGAATGCCTTATGATAACATATCCAGTCAGTACTAAGATTTTTCTTTGCTATTATTATTATTATTATTATTATTATTATTATTATTATTATTATTATTATTATTATAGCATACTACAACTCAATAGTTATAAAGTTTCGTTGTTAAATCAGCATCAACTGGCAGTAAAAAGTGGCTATGTTATTTGGTAAAAGATAGAAATGAGGTGGTTTAAAAAAAATAAAAAGCATAAAAAAGAAATAAAAACATCAAAAAAGGTCATCCAGGAGATGAATTATGAGGGGTGGAAGGTTAAACATTTGAAGAAAAACGGTGTGTATAAGACTGATAGTTTTAATACTGTGTCATAGAAAGCAAAACATGTCAAAATTTTAAACTAGAAAAAATAGGAACAAAACAAATAAAGAGAAACAAAAGAGAAAAAAGAAAATAAAAAGAGTGAAGAGAGAAAAGAATAAAGAAAGAAAAGATAGGTTCGCAGTCATAAATATATTCATATATATATATATATATATATATATATATATATATATGTTTATGCAATATGCATACGCCTAACCAATACCTATAAATATCTCTGTATAAATATATATATATATATATATATATATATATATATATATAGAGAGAGAGAGAGAGAGAGAGAGAGAGATTTATACCTATTGCTTAGGAGTATGCATATATGTGCATTTTGTATTTAAATGTAAATTATTTCACAAACAACATCAAACATTCCGTGTCCTCATGTACAATTAATACATAATTATATCATTATATAAAGCTCTATAATATATTTATTTACTGAGCACTGTTTATAATAAAATAAATGAATGCCGGGGCACGCAAAATAGTAAAACCTGGAGTCCTCTTCACCTGTATATATATTTATATAAGGTCAATAGACACCTCCTAACACACTAACTCACACCCACCCTCTCCAACTCTCTCTCTCTATGTACATCCTAAGTCGTCTACCACCCTCCTTCTGACATTTCCCATACCCAATCGCTCTATGTAACCCCCTGCGCTATAGTGGCAGTAGAATGCCTTGCTTGGGGTGACACGATTTAAATATATATATATATTTGAACAGAGATAGAGTGGGGAATTACAGCCATTTTAAATGTAATTTTCTAACAGCGCATTGCTTGTTTTTTGTATTTTATATTGCCAAATTGAACTGTAATTTTAGGCTCAGTTATATTTATATCGCCAAATATATAGAAACGCTATGCTGGGCGCTTTATTACGAACACTTCAGCTATAGATATGGATGAGACTAAAATGTTTGAAACTAGTGATGGCAACGCTACACGGAGGCCTACATCAAGTGACGTGAAAAGATAAAGCTTTTCAGGGCCAAGAGGGTGAATGCTAGAAGACTCTTTGTTTGGCATTTAAATAAATGTACACTTTTGTAAGTTGAAGTCATTTTGGTGTAGATATATCCGATATTTGATGTCAAAGGTACTTGAATTTTTATGTGAGTATTCAAAATTGTGTCCCCTAAAACCTGTCATTATAACTGCCATGTCTTAAGCGCTCGACCAAATATGACTAACGGTCAAACAAAGGCCGAGTAGTACACACATTCTCCCGATTTTTCAAACAATCATATCAGCTGTATTTGTATACTAATGTCAACACAGACAATTTATGTACGAAATCCGTTACGAAAATGGATTAACTCTGACTTATTTTAATTTAAAAATAACGTTTAAACGATATATATATATATATATATATATATATATATATATATATATAGAGAGAGAGAGAGAGAGAGAGAGAGAGAGACAATGATTGTCTACGGCCTTTAATCATGAGCCGTTCTAAACACTGTAGTTCGACTTTAATTTGTGTTGAAAATAAAAAGAAATATTGCCCATCATTGGAATATTTTCATCATGCTGTTTCCAAGTTTTGGCTCAAACGTGCTATGCACAGAATGCTTGTAGGAACCTTAACATAATAACATCGAGCATCAAAGATGATTTTCTCCTGTGCTGATATAAAATATACAAATGTTGGAACATTTTATCTTTATTTTGAATATAAATTTAAGTCAGTATACTATGTTTAGAACGGCCTATGATCAAACGTAGTAGACATTCATTGTCTGTTATATTTAACAATATATGTTCAGATAATTCATCTCCTGCCTCAATACACTATATATATATATATATATATATATATATATATATATATATATATCACGTAATGTAGCAGATGAACCTACCTAGTTTTCACCTAAACAGACCTTCACGGAATGCTGGCTCGTTCATTAGATTTCGAGAAAGGTTTTTGAAACGAGTATAATTATTATCTCGTTTACACACACACACACACACACACACACACACACACACACACACACACACACACACACACACACACATATATATATATATATATATATATATACTGTAATGGTTGTTACAATGTTTTTAAATTCATAGTATCACTACACAAAAAATTCCTCGTTTCGAAGCCAGCCCATTATGTTTTGGCTTCATCCTCAGGTGATTTTTTTAGAAATGAGAATTATCCAGTTAAAAAGACTGTTTATTTGTGTTGGATTTGTTATTTTGGGGTGTTAGAGGGGTTGGTCTGTATTTTGAGTTCCGTTGACCTTTTTACTGAAGCCAAAACATAATGGGCTGGCTTCGAAACATGAGAAATATTTTGTGTAGTGATCCTATGAATTTAAAGACATTGTAACAACTATTACAGTATAACGCTCTATATTTGTATCGAGACTGGATTTGCCTGGACTATCTATACCCGACTTCCCTGAGGCCCAACTGAATGACGTCCACGTTACCCCCTCGCTTCAACAGGTCTACTGCTGATATGCTAACGACCATCAGAGAAACTCGAACTGTTGCCCTAGATATTTCTAAATCGTTTGTTTCTTAATATTTTACTCAACTTCTAGAATGCTTCCTCTGCCATGCCAATTCGCCTTCGGATCCCTGTGTCGTACTTTCCGTCTTCTGTTAGAACACTTTGTATCTGCTTAATTTTAGAGTCCCTCACCTGTATTTGGCATTTTGGGCTGTTTTTTTTCTGATGAATATGCATTCGGTTTTCTTGCAATTTATTTGTAGTCCTTTCTTCTCACTCTCTGCAGCTATCTTCTGTAAGAGGTCTTGTAGTTTTCTTTCTGTTTCTGCTATCATCACTGTATCTTTTGCGTAATCTATTTGTTTAAAAATGCTTATCCCGAATGTTTTGATAGTTGGTAATTTTCGAACACTCTTCTTCTACCAGTATTTTTAGGTGGGCGTCCGACAAATCCAGCTTTGAAAAAAAAAATTCCCCTAATTATGTTGGTGAAAATTTCTTCTGGATTTGCTAACGGGTAATTATAATTTTCTAAGCTTCCATTAAGCCCCGTTGAGAAATCAGCATATACGCGGGTTTTATTATTTTTCTACTCTTAGACAGTCTGTGATGCCTATTCAGAGTAATCTACTTTAAAAATTACCCTTAATTATCTAACACTTTCCAATTCCTTATTTATTGGATCTAAAGCAGCGAAAAGTTCATTTCTTTTCGGTCTGAGTATTGGTGTTGTATTTTCTTTAACTTTAAAATTCGACTTTGCTTTTATGGACGTTCCAGTCTTTCTGAAAAATCTAGGAACTTTCTTTTTAATTCAATTTTAAATTTTTCCGTTTCTCTACTAGTACTCGTGGCGACAAAATTCACATGGTTGCAAAACCATATGATTGTCAGTCTCAAACATTAACTAATGAACTGCCATCTATTCCTAAGTAAATTGTGAACACACCTGAAGAAAATTCAATCCTTTCCTGAAATGATATGTGCAACGTATCTCAAATTCAAGAAATTAGGTCCACCTAGTTTTATCCAAGTCTTTTCATTAATTATTGTCATATCGGACCCAGTATCCAGTTGTAATTTTATGTTTCTTTTGTTAATCGTGACAAAAACTAATGTTCTCTTTGTTGAGGTTTCGTTCTTGCTAATGTTTACTTTCCACTTGTCAACTTTAACCCATTGTATTTACCTGCTTGACATAAGTTTTGTTTCTCTTCCATTCTTGGGATTTACAAGTTCTATTATTTTCTAACTTTCCACATTGGTAGCATTTTTTTACTAAAGAAACAAACACTTTTAAATGCTTACTACCACAGCCGAGGCGAGTATTTAGCATTATAACGTATTTTCTAATGTTACGATAGAAGTTGAAAACGTCTATTTATTTTCCTTAGACGGTCAAAAGCTATGTATTTATAAAATGTCTACTCCTCAACTCTTGCAGTATTAAGTTTTAAATTCGCCATATGCTTACACTTTTCTGTTAATTTTTTTGGAAACTTAATTCTAGTTTAGTCAGAATCCTTGATCTTATTTCCGCATTCTTATTTGACGTTAAGCCCCGGACATTTAAATGAGTCAGAAGTTAACGAAAAATTTGCATATTCATGATTGACAAGTTCTGCGTAAGTGACAAGATCGCCTTCACGCATACTTTACTAAGATTAGACAATTCCACCGTTCATTAATTAATAAAGTTATATCTTCAAATATTTTTGATAATATCCTTACGTTTTCCTCAAATATTTTCTCGCCTGGTTGGTAAAATATAATTTGTATTTTTTCAAGCTCAGCAGGGGACAATTTTGTCAGTAATTGTCGAATTTTCTTTTGGTCATTCTAATGCGAATAATTATTTTTGAAGATCTTTTCGTATTTTCTGTAATGCGTTTAAAAGTTATTCGTTCAGCGGGATTGTATACAAACTCGCTAATGCAACTCTCAATAGCGTCTGAGTGAATAAGTCAGACATTTTTTCTCTCCGCCGTTTGTTTAAAAAACAATTAGAAAAACATTTGTTCTATTTTTTTGTAAATGAAATTGATGTTCATGTTGGTATTTTTTGTTGTCGTAAATGTAGTTCTAGATGTTACTTTGCAGCGTCAATATTTAGTGCATAATAAATTTCAGTTCGTCGATTGTTTTTGTATACAGTTGAATACTTCAATAATTACGTGTAGGATACGTATTTTTTTCTCGTGATAGTTCGGAACGAGATCTGTTATCTCCACACTAGGGCGTATGTCCGAGCCGGATGTGGCACCAAGTAATTTAAAGTGGGAAATTTGCACCCATAAGCTCGAGCAAAAATTTATTGTCTATTTTTCCCCAGACGAGACTCTGCTCTTAAGCAAAGCCTTCGCCCATAGACAGAGAATCTAACAATGAAAATTCTGCTCGAGGCAGAATAGAATTTAGGTGCCTCCTCATTTGAGACAAAATGTGGCACAAGGTATTTTTAATGTAGGTAATCCGAACCATATAAATCGGGCAAAAATTATATGTATACTGTTCCCCAGACGAGATCTACTCTTTGATGGAACCTCGTCTAGGTTCGTTTCTAACCAATGCTTGAGAGTTTATCCTTCTCCTCTACAAGTGTGAGTTGTGATACAAGGTCTGTTTGTTACGTAGAGAACCCTAGCGCGTACGCTCAAGACACTGCTCAAATATTACCCAGACCCCGGCAATGCGGTAACTGGGTACAAAGCTCGTCTTAACTGGTCATAGCCTGTCAAAACTGGTCACAGTTGACTGGGTTATTCTCCACAGAAGGCAGAGAATCCGACAAAGAATAGTTTGCGCACAGGCAGAATGTGGCACAAGAACTTTTTATTGTGGAGTATCTGGGCCCTAAAGCCTGTGCAAGAATTCATTGTCTAATATTCCCCAGACGCGACTCTGCTCTTCGGTGGAGTCTCGACTGGGTTTCTCTCCGACCTAAGGGAGAGAATACGACAATTAATATTTTGCGCATGGCGGGATGCACTCCGACTACTGTCAGTTCTTTTTTGCTAGATATACATGGTGACATGGTCCCAGTAGCACAATTTATTCAACGGTTATATTTGTTGCTTGGAGATCCGTTTTCAACTACACGTGTCTGTATCGACATTTTTTTCTACATAACATATTTACGTTTTAACCTTTTGATTAAATAAATGGTTGTGTTCAGAATACCATGTACGTTAACCAGATCAATTTACACCCGGCGAAGTCCGGGAACACCACGGCCGAAACGTTGCGATAACAGCAAAGATGAGGTCAATTCTTCGAATGTAATAGTTTAAAAAATATTTTTTTCGTATATTTTCTTTCTGTCTTTGTTCAATACTTTTAGATCAGTTTTTTTTCCAGTTTTGTTTTACTACTTTCAGCTTCCGCCACTTTTTTCCGTAGTTTTAATATTTCTGTCTTTTTTACTATCTTAGAACTTCCCCTTTATTTCGTTCTTTTTTTCATACTACTTTAATCCCAATCGTCTTTCTTTCAGTCTATATACTACATTTAGCTTCCTCCTCTTCCTTTCAGTCTCTTTTAATATTTTAGTGTCTCCCCTTTATTTAGTTCTTTTTTCATACTACTTTAATCCCAATCATCTTTCTTTCAGTCTTTATACTACATTTAGCTTCCTCCTCTTCCTTTCAGTCTCTTTTAATATTTTACTGTCTCCCCTTTATTTCGTTCTTTTTTTCATACTACTTTAATCCCAATCATCTTTCTTTCAGTCTTTATACTACATTTAGCTTCCTCCTCTTCCTTTCAGTCTCTTTTAATATTTTAGTGTCTCCCCTTTATTTCGTTCTTTTTTCATACTACTTTAATCCCAATCATCTTTCTTTCAGTCTTTATACTACATTTAGCATCCTCCTCTTCCTTTCAGTCTCTTTTAATATTTTAGTGTCTCCCCTTTATTTCGTTCTTTTTTCATACTACTTTAATCCCAATCGTCTTTCTTTCAGTCTTTATACTACATTTAGCTTCCTCCTCTTCCTTTCAGTCTCTTTTAATATTTTAGTGTCTCCCCTTTATTTCGTTCTTTTTTCATACTACTTTAATCCCAATCGTCTTTCTTTCAGTCTTTATACTACATTTAGCTTCCTCCTCTTCCTTTCAGTCTCTTTTAATATTTTAGTGTCTCCCCTTTATTTCGTTCTTTTTTCATACTACTTTAATCCCAATCGTCTTTCTTTCAGTCTTTATACTACATTTAGCTTCCTCCTCTTCCTTTCAGTCTCTTTTAATATTTTAGTGTCTCCCCTTTATTTCGTTCTTTTTTCATACTACTTTAATCCCAATCGTCTTTCTTTCAGTCTTTATACTACATTTAGCTTCCTCCTCTTCCTTTCAGTCTCTTTTAATATTTTAGTGTCTCCCCTTTATTTCGTTCTTTTTTCATACTACTTTAATCCCAATCGTCTTTCTTTCAGTCTTTATACTACATTTAGCTTCCTCCTCTTCCTTTCAGTCTCTTTTAATATTTTAGTGTCTCCCCTTTATTTCGTTCTTTTTTCATACTACTTTAATCCCAATCGTCTTTCTTTCAGTCTTTATACTACATTTAGCTTCCTCCTCTTCCTTTCAGTCTCTTTTAATATTTTAGTGTCTCCCCTTTATTTCGTTCTTTTTTCATACTACTTTAATCCCAATCGTCTTTCTTTCAGTCTTTATACTACATTTAGCTTCCTCCTCTTCCTTTCAGTCTCTTTTAATATTTTAGTGTCTCCCCTTTATTTCGTTCTTTTTTCATACTACTTTAATCCCAATCGTCTTTCTTTCACTCTTTATACTACATTTAGCTTCCTCCTCTTCCTTTCAGTCTCTTTTAATATTTTAGTGTCTCCCCTTTATTTCGTTCTTTTTTTCATACTACTTTAATCCCAATCATCTTTCTTTCAGTCTTTATACTACATTTAGCTTCCTCCTCTTCCTTTCAGTATCTTTTAATATTTTAGTGTCACCCCTTTATTTCGTTCTTTTTTTCATACTACTTTAATCCCAATCGTCTTTCTTTCAGTCTTTATACTACATTTAGCTTCCTCCTCTTCCTTTCAGTCTCTTTTAATATTTTAGTGTCTCCCCTTTATTTCGTTCTTTTTTTCATACTACTTTAATCCCAATCGTCTTTCTTTCAGTCTTTATACTACATTTAGCTTCCTCCTCTTCCTTTCAGTCTCTTTTAATATTTTAGTGTCTCCCCTTTATTTCGTTCTTTTTTTCATACTACTTTAATCCCAATCATCTTTCTTTCAGTCTTTATACTACATTTAGCTTCCTCCTCTTCCTTTCAGTCTCTTTTAATATTTTAGTGTCTCCCCTTTATTTCGTTCTTTTTTTCATACTACTTTAATCCCAATCATCTTTCTTTCAGTCTTTATACTACATTTAGCTTCCTCCTCTTCCTTTCAGTCTCTTTTAATATTTTACTGTCTCCCCTTTATTTCGTTCTTTTTTTCATACTACTTTAATCCCAATCATCTTTCTTTCAGTCTTTATACTACATTTAGCTTCCTCCTCTTCCTTTCAGTCTCTTTTAATATTTTAGTGTCTCCCCTTTATTTCGTTCTTTTTTCATACTACTTTAATCCCAATCATCTTTCTTTCAGTCTTTATACTACATTTAGCTTCCTCCTCTTCCTTTCAGTCTCTTTTAATATTTTAGTGTCTCCCCTTTATTTCGTTCTTTTTTTCATACTACTTTAATCCCAATCATCTTTCTTTCAGTCTTTATACTACATTTAGCTTCCTCCTCTTCCTTTCAGTCTCTTTTAATATTTTAGTGTCTCCCCTTTATTTCGTTCTTTTTTTCATACTACTTTAATCCCAATCATCTTTCTTTCAGTCTTTATACTACATTTAGCTTCCTCCTCTTCCTTTCAGTCTCTTTTAATATTTTAGTGTCTCCCCTTTATTTCGTTCTTTTTTTCATACTACTTTAATCCCAATCATCTTTCTTTCAGTCTTTATACTACATTTAGCTTCCTCCTCTTCCTTTCAGTCTCTTTTAATATTTTAGTGTCTCCCCTTTATTTCGTTCTTTTTTTCATACTACTTTAATCCCAATCGTCTTTCTTTCAGTCTTTATACTACATTTAGCTTCCTCCTCTTCCTTTCAGTCTCTTTTAATATTTTAGTGTCTCCCCTTTATTTCGTTCTTTTTTCATACTACTTTAATCCCAATCATCTTTCTTTCAGTCTTTATACTACATTTAGCTTCCTCCTATTCCTTTCAGTCTCTTTTAATATTTTAGTGTCTCCCCTTTATTTCGTTCTTTTTTCATACTACTTTAATCCCAATCGTCTTTCTTTCAGTCTTTATACTACATTTAGCTTCCTCCTCTTCCTTTCAGTCTCTTTTAATATTTTAGTGTCTCCCCTTTATTTCGTTCTTTTTTCATACTACTTTAATCCCAATCTTCTTTCTTTCAGTCTTTATACTACTTTTAGCTTCCTCCCCTTCCTTTCAGTCTTTTTTAATATTTTAGTGTTTCCCCTTTATTTTGTTCGTTTTTTAATATTTCTAGCCCCTCCCTTTCTTTCAGTCTTTTTCACTCTTTTAGCCATACCCCTTTATTTCGTTACTTTTTAAATATTTTAGCCCCCTTCTTCTTAATTTCAGCTTTTTTACTACTTTTATCTCTCTCCCTTTTCTTGCACTTTTCTTTACTACTTTTAACTCACTACTCTTTCTTTCAGTTTTTTTAATTTTTAACCCCAGCCTTTCTTTTGAGATATGTCTTACCTTTAAATATAATTTAATTTCTTGTTGTGTCTTTTCTTTTTCCAATATTTGTTTATATATTATTTTTCTTTATGCTGTTTAACTATGTTTTTTTTACATATTTTTATGACTTTCAATTTCATATATTTGTTAATTATCCACTAAGTTTTATATTTTTTTCCCATTATTTTTTTTGATTTCCCATTAAATGTCCTATACCTGTTAATTACCAATTAATTTTTTACTCATTTGTTAATTAACCATTAATATTAAATTATTTACGGCTCGTTTTATTTATTTTCATTTTATTGTATCTTTATCATTGCATTAAAATATCGTATTCAGGTTTTATTTTCATAATCCTCCCCCTTTACTTTCTTCTTCTATACGTTCCGTTATTTTTTTCTTCCAAATTCATTTCAAAAACATTTTTCTTTATAAATTTCCTCTCACTTATAATCCTCTTCTTTCGCTATAGCTATTAATTTATTAAAAAATGGCTGCTCAACGTGTATTTGAAAAGCCATCTTAACATATTATTCACTGTATATATATATATATGTTTTTCATTTTATAATCATTTCACCCAAAGCAAGGTAGTTTCACTGACACTGGTGTGCAGGAGGTTACATAAGAGGAAAGTTATGTGAAAGAGGAACACGTTATAAGAAGTGTCAGAAAATGGGCCAAGAGAAGGATGAGAATAATGGTGTGATGAGAGTAGAGTGGGCGGAGAAAAGATGGAATCAGCTTTCAAATTTTGTTGCATCATAGCCAGTAGCTTTTTTCAACGAGGAATAAATAATCACGTTGATCGAGGTGAATAGATGCCCAAGTCTCGCATTTTGATTAAATTCAGTATTTCGACAATTAATTTTTCATGAATGAAATTATGTTTCTGAAATCGGCTATTATTTTTGTAACAATATAATAATACATACATTATCTCTTCTTAAATTCTTCTTCCTTACTTTATAATATTTTATTTCCTTCTTTTCTCCATTCATTCATTCATTCTTTTATAATAGGATTTTGCATATTTTATATATGTATTTATTCTTCAATTAAATTGAATTTTCTCCTAAATTCTTTCTTTCTTTCTTTCTTTCTTTATTTATTTCTTTCTTTCTTTCTTTATTTCTTTCTTTCTTTATTTCTTTCTTTCATTTAATATTCTGTACTGGTCTCTATTTTATTTCTCTCTTTCATTCTTTTCTGCTTCCGTTCTTTCATTTCTCTTTCTTCGTATATTTTTCGTTCTAATTTCTTCATTCATTAGTATCTTTTCTTTTTTTATAATAGATTTTTCATATTATTCGCCTGTTTTTTACTTCTTTTTCTCCTGTTCGTATTTCCTTTTGCTTCTGTTTGTTTGTTTTTTCATCTTATATTCTATTCATTTTTTGTTTGCTTATTTTCTTTTTCCTTTTACTTTCCTTCTTTTTTATTTTGTTCTCTGTTTTTTCTTCCTATTTTGTATATTTTCTCCTTCTTTCGAATTTACTTCTTCTGTTTTTCTATTCTTATTTTCTTTTTTCTTCTTCTTTCAAACTCATCATTCTAAATAATTCTTCACACGTAATTTTCCATTCTCCTATGTTTTCTTCAGCTTCTCACTACAAGAAATGTGTCCGTCTTTCTGTCCACATGATTAAGAACTCGCATTCTTCAGACACACGCATTTCGGGTCAGTTTACATTTGGAGCTGTCAATAAATGCGAATGATAAATTAAGCGATGTGGTTTTAAACATGAACGGTTGGACGCCGATGGATAATTCTCTCACCAATGCTTTAGCATTCTAAAGCCTAACTTTATAAATTGTTTTAGAAAAATCGTTTTACGAAACCAGCCTCGGTTTCGAGATACTTCGAAGTATCTATCTGACTTAGGTAGTCGGTTTCCTTTCCAGAAAATTCAGGATTCTTCCGTGTTTATGATAGCTTTTAATGGAATTTGATTCACTTCTGGCCTCATGCCAAATGGAAATTAAATACGAGTTAACCAGTAAACAAAAGAATCATATACTATCTCAACCATTTTTCTACAATATTCATAATATTCGTACAAAAAATAGAATCTCTTGGATTTCTTCCAGATATTTTAGCATTTAATGAAACTAATTTACTTCTTACTGCCAATCAACTTTGACCGTCAAAATTTAAATGCAATGTCATTCATTATCATCTACCGTATTAATTCCTGTTATTTTATTGTTCTTTCTCTTTAATAATATTTTGTTTTTCTCATATACCTGAACAATCAGTAAACCGTTGCATCATAGTGGGTTTTATTGTCATACTGGAGTGAAATGTTTAAAAATATATCCAAAAATATCCATTCCCAGGGAAGTTTGGATGATATTATTAGGTTGTCCCAAAAGTTCCTAAACACTTGCAAAAATTGAAATTTTACTCGCCAAGTAATCTAAGGTTACCAGAAAACATTTGCAAGAAATTGAAATTTTACTTGCAAAAACAACAAAAGTTATTGATCAAAATAAAGACCATCATTTTCCAAGACGTTCTGCCATCGATCTGAAGCTTTTGGATCTAGTCAAAGTACCATTCAGGCGGCTTCGAATCAAAGAATCGAAACGCTTGTACAACTTTGAGATCGCCGCATATGTAATTGTCTTTTCACCTTCGGCAGCACAAATCTCTTCTGCAGCTTTTCTGGTTGAAAGACCTCGTTTCCAGCAGATCTGGAATACAAAGATGAAGATCACTATAACAAGATAAACGCAAAATTGCATAAAAATTCACTTTTTTGCAAGTGTTTACAAACTTATGGGAAAAAACCTAATATTATATTAAACTTTAAATTCAACTTATATATAAAACCGTTGTATAAATTATTGTTTACTTCTGATGTTTTATTTTTCATGACCTCGAAAAATAACATTTCGTATCATTTTCTTGCTTCTTATTAATTCTGGTGACACTGAAATTTTTGCCTAAATTTATTGAAATTTATTTCAGATTAGGCACCCTTTAAAATGGAATGCCAAATAGACAAGAATGACCATATTCAATATCTTCTCTTTGCTTTTAATGAAGGTCACAAATATGTGTTTTGTATACAGAGATGACTTCATTACCGACATTATTATAGTTTCAAGGAGGGATAGTTGCAAATAACAGATATTCTGCTACCCTTTTTCCTGTTTGTTTAAAATCCTTTAATTTCTGCTATCTGCTTTCCTACTTGTGGGAAATCCTCATTTGTAATTTTTGTTTTAAGAACCATAGTGGACGATCTGACTCTTCGTACAATCGCCTTATTAGAATCTTTCGGCTTTTCGGCAAAGTATTCCGTGTTTAATCAATGTTGAAGTAATAAAGCATTCCATTTCTCTCTACCTACTATCTGACAAACAATATGGCTTCCGCTTCGCCAGGTTTTATTGGTGATATGCTAATGATGATCACAGAATATGTATACCAGGCTTTTGATAACAATGACCGGCCTGTTCAGTATGATGAGAGCCCTCATTTGCACGCTGTGATTAAAGAAGAACTGCTCCAGAACCCATGGAATTTGGTGAGACGGAAAGCTCTCATGTCATTTTTGCTCATCATATTCACTCAAATGAACAAATATATGTAAGAACCTGACATTTAAAATCAATTAATAGTCTTAAGCAGTTATTTTCAAAAGCCGCGCTGCAACGAAATAGTGTGCCACACGATCCTCTTAACTATGTCGCCAAACACTTTCACGGCATTTATATAAATGGTTGTAAACGTAATAAATTAGTGTTACTAATTGAATAAATACATAAGAATTACTTTTTTCACGGGATATATATATATATATATATATATAAATTAAAAAAGGATTAATTCAATGATGTTGGATGATCATTTCGATATGAAAATCCCCACGGGGGATAACACATCACCTCAGCAACAGAAAAATCCTTTCAGAAACTGGAGAAAAATCAGTCTAATTTTCCTTTTTAAATAGATTTGCAAAGAAATTAAAAAAGAAAATAAAAGAAAAAGAAAAGAAAGAAAAAAAAAGAAGAAGATAAAACAAAATAAAATGAAATAAACAAGAAAAGAAAAAATTGACATCGTCTGGGTTCGCAAAAAAAGGAAAGAGAATTGTAACTTAAAAATTAACAGACGGCCGTGTTGAATTGATGTAAGCTTAAGCAACACGGAAAAAAGGTGGGAGATAAGAGAGATAAAGGAAGGAAGGGAGGGAAAAAGAAAAGAAAGAAAAATTTATATATATATATATATGGATGTAGAATGTAGAAGTAATAAATCAGCGTTACTAATTGAATAAATAAATAATTATTAATTTTTCACTGCATATATTTAGATGGATGTAGATGTTAGTATTTAAAGAAATAAATAAGTATTAACTTTTCACGGCATATATATAGATGGATGTAGAATTAATAAATCAGCGTCAGTATTTGAATAAATAAAAATGTATTATTTTTTCACGGTATACATATATATTGATGTAGAAGTAATAAAGTAGCGGTAGTATTTGAATAAATATGTATTAATTTCAAATATTTTTCCCTATTGTTGATGCATTATGTATTTTAATACTGAAATAATATCCTATATGAGCTCCATTCTATATTGTTGTTATTGCAAGTTTCAAATTTTTATTTATATGAACAAAGCTTCTCAATCCTAAATAACATCAAAATGAAGACGTGAAGAATATTACGAACAACTATTACTTTTCTGCTACCCGTTTCTTGGAAATCCCCATCTATATTTCCTGCTTAAAAGAACTAAGATGAACTTTCTGGCACTTCTAATGATCGCCCTATTAGCCTCTTTCTGATTGTCGACGGGATATTCTAATCAATGCGGAAGTAGTTAAGCATCACGTGTCTCACTACCTACTATCCAACAAACAATATGCCTTCCACTTGGCCAGGTTTACCGGTGATGTGATAACGGCCATCATTGAATATATATAATATGCTCTTGATAATGATTACAAAGCTGGAGATTTCGCACTAAATATCTCGAATGACAGGGGTTGTCATGCTGCAGAGCTACGAGATTCCTAAACGATTGTTTTGTTTAATCCAATCGTTTCTGTCGGATCTTGAAATGAATGTCGTTTTGAACGGGCAAGCTTTCAGATCCTTTCACACTAACACGGGTGTCCGTCTAGGAGCTTTGTTAGGTCATACGCTGTTTCTGGTTTTCATCAATAATCTTCCTGATGTCATCAGTTCTCAAATAGGCATCTATGCAGATGACATCACCATTTACTCCCGTCTCAACAAGAAATCTGCCAAGCATGACAAAATAAACCTGGCTGCTGCTTTTGAAACGGATCTTTGATTCGTAGTTATATGTGGTAGAAAGTGGACTTGTAAATTTGAATGCTTTCATAACAAAACTGCTCTCTTTTAACCCCCAGACAGAAACTTTCCTGCCAGCCATCAGCATGGCTGATGCAAGTCTCCTTGACAGCAATACACTGCACCTTGTTTTCCTTTTTCAACCTACCTGAAATCAAATGAATATATTAAATCTATAATGGCATCTAGTGCTAGAAATTTTGGGTCATTATATCAGACCAAATTTTTTTTCTCGTCTGAATCCAATATGCACATTTATAAATTTACCATTCGTCTGTTGCTATATCCAATCGGATGCTTCTGATATTCATCTTGAGGTTCTGAGACAAATTTCAAAGAAATACCCGCTGAGCTGGCATCTCGACTTCAGTCACTTTCTAACTGAACGGAATGTAGCTTCCCTCTGTCTCTTCTGCAAATATGTTCATGTATCTGCCCTGATGAGCTTTTTTCACTGGTGCCTTGTCCACGTGAATTTAAGTGTGCTACTAGATTGATATTAGGTCCCACCCATTTATTGTTGAACTTGTTAAATGTAAACTCCACTTTTAATTGCTCAGTTTCTTTTTTTTCGCACTTGCCTCTTGTAGAATCTTTTTTCGTTTAAGTAGTTTTCCTGATAGTCACAATCTTCGAATTTCTAAATTCAACATCAATTCTCATATCTCTTCTTGAATCCCACTCACATTTCATCTTTTATTCAATGCTCCATACACCCAATTTTTCTCTCACTGTAAACCCCTTCGAATTAGTGGAAGCTTTGCTTGAAATAAAATGATTAAAATTAAAAATAAAGAAAATATGAGGGTCTATTTATCACAAATTCCACCAAACATTGAAGAAATCGTAAAAAAAATCTGGCACAGGCTATTCACTAAATAAACTTCCGAAATTGCTGAATAAAAAAGTTCAATTAAAGTAAGTTCATATTTTTGTGTGTATTCTTTTCAAATCTGTGCTTAAATATATAAGCATTTAAAATTTTGCTTTTTGTGGCATGAGAATTTATTTTTGCTCCTAAGTGTGCCATTGCTTTAAAAGGTTGGAAAACACTGGTTTTAAGCAAGACTTCAGCAATTTTGCATAATTTATGGCATCTAAACATTTTTAAATTCCCTTCACCCGAAACAAATGAAATGTACAACCGGTCATAATTATTAAGCCACCCAAGATTTTTTTCAAAGAAATGATATATTTCATACTATTTTTAGTATTTATTGCCAAGTGGATAATTGTAAATGAAAATAGAATGGTTCCTTTATTATTATTATATTGCAAAATTCTACAAGGCAAAGATGAACTCGTCCGAATCATCCTAAATTTTTTTCATTCTTCATTGATGAAACTGCAATATAGGTAATTATTAAATATTTATAAATTTATCTGATGTACATGTTATTGTGCAGTATTAACAAAAACATTATATTTTTATTTACAATTATTCGCTTGGCAATAAATACTAAAAATAATATGAAATACATCATTTCTTTAAAACACTGTGGTGGTCTAATAATTATGGTCGGTAGTTTATGTAAACCCACAAAACATTAATATTTAACCGTTATTTAATACACGATAGATTAGAAATGTTTCTGCACACTGCCAGTGCTTAATGCGTTGCTTATGATTGGATTACTTGCCGGTTTTTAACAGATGGTTTTCCCAGAACTGCGTGCGTGTAGTTTCAAATTGTAACGCATCTATTAGAAAGTACTATAAGCAAGCATGAAATTCAGTGTATGTCATTTCGCCGAAATGTAAACAACTTTGTCTTTAATAAACGTTAAGCATGTCGGATTTCCTGTCAAAGAAAGTGTATTAGAGGGAAAACTTACTGCACTATTTTATTCAAAATAAGTCTTCAGTTGAAACGCATAGAATTAGGGTGATTGTGCTCTGTCGGAAACAAAATGCAGAGATTGGATTATATTTTTTTAAATAATGATATCGTCCCAAACAAGTAATTTTACTGCGACTGTTTTGCAGGGGGTTATATAAGAAGAAAGTTATGAGAAAGAGTGACACGTTATAGGGAGTGTCATGAAGTGGGTAAGAGAAGGATAAGAATACTGATGAAAGTGGAAGTGGACGGAGAAAGGAGCATGAGAGAGAGGAAGCAGATTAATGAGATAAGAGATGACTATTGACTTTACATTTAAATTCTTGGAGATTGTAGCTTTCGAGGAAGCAAGTAACCGAAAGTGAATTCCACAGACAAAAAGTGCAAGAAAAGAAGCTGATGGAGTATAATTTCGTTTATATTTTATTAGCTTCACAGTAAAAGATTGGGAACTAGTTGCTAATCTTGTGGCTCGAGTAAATTCATATATAAAGGGCACCAGTGGGCTAAGTTTATCGGAGCAGAAGCCGTGAAAATATTTGTAGAAGAAGAAACAAAGAGATGATTTAAAAAATTATGATTTTGGAGGTGAAAATCAAGAACGCTTCGGCGCACCGAACAGGTATACAGATGAAGAATTTGAAACATTTCTTAATGAAGACTCATGTCAGGTGCAAGCTGAACTTGCAGAATCATTAGAATCCGATCACGCAACATTTTCAAAACGTTCAAAATTATTCAAAACAAGGGAATTGTGTGCCGTATGAATTCAAGCCCACAGGTGTGTAAAGGCGTCATGTTACCTGTGAATAACTACGTTAACTGCAAAAAAGGAAAAGTTTTTGTATTGTATCGTGACCGGCTATGAACAGTGGATACTCTAAAATAACTGTAAGCGAAGAAAAGATTGCATGCAGCAACAAAACCGGAACCATCACGGGAGAATGCTATCAACTATAACTGACGCGTTTGAGCCGAGCATTGGAGAAAAAAACTGCTGCTATACGAACAGAGATACAACAGAGTGATTTTGAAACATGACAACGCGAGCCCATATGTTGTAAAGCGGGTGAAAACCTACTTGAACATGCTTAAATGGGAATTCCTAATCCGCCGGCCGTATTCACTAGATATTGTCCTGTCTGACTATCACTTAATAACTCGCTGAGCAAAAAAATGGGTCAAATCGTGATTAGCCTCAGGGGACGTGTCGTTTTTCCGACATGGAATTTAAATCCTGCCAGAAAGATGGGAGAAAGTAGTGGTTAGTTATGCACAATACTTTTAGTGACACGTTTCTTTCTCATTTTTGTATATAAAACATTGTTTTTATTGAAAAAATCATTGAGGACATATTCAAGGTCTTAATATTAATCGTAATAATGATGTTGGATGTCTCTGAGAAGATCACTACTACTATATGGAACGTTTGTGCTTGAGCTTCGAATTTCTCTATTCGATTTCTGAAATATTTCCCTTTCGCTTTGCAAATAATGCATATGAATAAATTCCAACCCGAAAAACAGTCACATGTGCTTAACAATTACTCAATCATTAGGTTTAATTTCGTTATCATATTTTTTTACGGGTAGGCCATCCAGTAATACTCAGGTCTTTTAAATATATCCTGTTGCACTAATTCAGATTCCAACTAGCTCACTATCGTTCAAACTTTCTTTGTTTTTATGAACATATCTGATGATCTCAACTTGGTATCGAAGGTGATGACACAACCATTTATTCTTGTCTAGATACTAGATTTGATTGGTTCCAGAATGATCAATTTCTCGCCTAATGACCTGCTGTTAGTTTTTAACAGGGAGAAAAATGGCTTGTTAATTTGAATGCCTCTAAAATCAAACCGCCCTTTTTGCCTTCCATCAGTATGGCTGATGCTAACCTCCAGAAGATTGACTTGATTATGTAATAATTGTTTCTTCGGCTTGCCGTTCTCGAAATACCTCAAGTGTATTTCCTTATCTAGTACCGTTCTTTGTGATTCTGTAATGCTAGGCCACAATAAGGGTGTTTTTTCCCAAAATCTAAAAGATCTCTTTGCACGAATAAATTTTTAATCTTTGATTTCAAAAAGCGGTTGTACACGGCTGAGAATTCAGATATTTTTAACGTGTTTGGGGTAATGCAAGGCATGCATCTGAAAGTCTCGAGCTGACAAGGCTATTTAAGAACATTACTCGAGTTTCTTATGCGAATGTTTTGACAAAAAATAATTCTGAATAAGACAATACATGAAGAACAAGAAGAAGAAAAGAAAAGAAAAAGTATTAAGAGGGACAGAAAGTGGAAACAGAGGAACACTTGAGAAAATATTAAACTGACAAAAGGAGAAAAAGTAGTAGAAGTTATCAGGACGGGAGGCCTGGGACACTAGCATGATCAGGTTGGGGCTCTAACTATAGATTTGTTAGTTTAGTGATATAGTCATGGGCATTCATCTAGTAGAAGATTACTTGTTTGGAATGTTCAGCACAGCTAATACCAAGAACGAAATGGGTTCAGAGTACATAAATGGTCTGGATCAAAGTGTAGTATTTGTTCTCAGATACTCACTGCCTGTTTGCCAGCCGGAAAGCAATGGCCAGCTAAGAATAGCTTTGACAAGCAATGACCTGCTTTGTACCCAGTTACTGCATAAGCGGGGGATGGGTAATCTTTTACCAACGGCCTGAGCGTACGGGCTCAGGTTCCCAACTTTAAAAACTGACCTTGTTTCGTAACTCCCTCCAGTGGGGGAGTAGGGTAAATATCAAGTGTAGTATCTGTTCTCAGAAACTTACTTCCTGTTCAAGCAATGAGCAGCTTTGACAAGCAATGACCAGTTTGTGCCCAGTTACCGCGTAAGCGGGTGGCGGGTAATCTTTGACTAGTGGCCTGAGCGTACGCACTCAGGTTCCCTACGTTAAAAACTGGCCTTCTGTCTAAACTCGCTCCATTGGCCGTATAGGGTAAATCCAGGCCTGGCAGCTAAGGCGCGACAGATTCTTCCGTGTCCTTTCAGGACGTAAGCCATCGTGATTTTTACTTGCTCCTATCTTTTATCAGTCTTAACATTTTCATCCTGGTATCACTCCAAAATCCTGCTTCGCTATCTGCTTGATTAAACCTACCAAATATGTCTTGCGCTATTTTACCTTGTCTCTTGTTCACTCTATCCATGAGTATCAGTTTCAAGTTCGCCTTCCTCAATCAGTCAGTTAAGTGCCATACGTGGTAAACGCTTGGGCGATCATGTCTCTTTCGAGACATGACTGACTAGGCAGAAGATTATCCAGTAGTAGGTTGCCATTGCTTTCTGCGGTAGATTGGTTAGATAGAACCCAATCTGTCCTATTATTTAATCCATAACTGGAAGGAAGAGACGGATTAATACCTTTCCCAAGGGTATTTGCGCGTAAGTGAAAGTAATGAATTCAACTGGAATTTGAACTCGGCTCCCCGATTTCTCGTTCCGAGCCGATATCCACTGTACCACAACGCACCTTCCTCAATACGTGTCTCAGAAATCCCAGTCATTTTTTGATGAGAAGTATACGTTTCCTTTTCGTTTGCATCCTCTTCAAAACCTGGTCGTTGCTCACATGTTCGATACATGCTATCCTTCACATTCCTTCTGTAGAACAACATCTTTGCTGCTTTGACATTTTCCTTTATCTTTGAAGAAAATGTTCAGCATTTACTATCATATGCGAGAACAGATATTACAGTACTCTTTTCTTTGTTGCTACTGGTGTATTTCAGTTCGACCAAATCCATTAGAATGTTTTTAGATGTAAACGTGTATATCTGAATTTTACTTAAATTGGCGCAGTTAAACTATAGATTGAAACAGATACAGCTTCTGTGTAATCTCCACCAGACTTTCTTTCTTTTTCTTTATCACTGGCCATGAGCATTTTTTATCTAACAAAACCTTGTTTGATATTTTTATTTTCTTGTTTAAGCTTAAGATTCTTTTGATAATAACAACATTAACGAATTTAGCATTATATATATATATATATATATATATGTTTGATAGGTTTTTGTCATGGGATAAAACAATAGGACGTCATCGATATATCTTAAGTAAGTAGAATTGTTAGGTAAAATATATTTGAAAGAAATAGATTCTAACTTTAGAAATAGGCAAGTGAGAACACCACTAATATAGACCGCATGGGTAAACCAAATGTTTGTTTATAAAACGCGTTGTTAAAAGAGAAATAACAATGGTTTGTAATTAATATGCATATTTCTAGTATTTTTTGTATAAATAGGAGGAGCTTTAGTTTGTATTTTTGAGGTGGTTTCTAAGACTTTTTAGACATTTTTTTACGGGTATAATACTATAGAATGATTTCATATCCAAACATGCCATAGATAAGTTAGTCATAATAATATTTCTAATTTTATGGAGTAAGTCGCCTGAGCGCCTGATATATATATATATATATATATATATATATATATATATATATATATATATATTATGAGCATTTAAGAGTATTTTATTTGTTTTCAGCGTCTTAAATGCTCGAGTTTATTGTCGCTTGGAAATCTTCCATGTAAACAAAATATTATGCTTTGTCAGTGTTGAAATATATAATGTAATTATGCTTTGTCAGTGTTTAAATATATAATGTAATTTGACATCATTGAAAATGACTTATGTAAGCCAAAAGCTTATATTGGATTATTAAAATTTATGTACCAATATTGTAATTTTCTTTCTTCATTTAATGATAATGCTATTAAGCTTATCACAGAATATGAAAACAATTTACGTAAAATATATAGACAAAACTTGTCTATATTATTTAATGAAACCTGAATTAATATATATATACTCAGGCGAAATAAACCATAAAATTAGAAATATATCTTCTTCTATGTGCCTTTTTCTTTCAGGACGTAGACGATTATGGTCTTCCACGTCTCCCTATTCCTGGCGCTTCTTAGCAAGCTTTCTTCTGTAACATCTCGCAACCCCTCCTTCAAAATAGGTTATCTAGTGCTTTCTACTGTCTCTTTTTCCTTCCATGTGGCCTGTTAATATCAGGTTCTTTAAGCCCTACTTCCTCAATGCATGTCCCAGGAACTTCAGATGTCTCTTCTTGATGCTCAATATTAATTTTCTTTTCGTTTCCATCCTCATCATTTTTTGGTACATGATATCTGCAGCATTATTTTGTAGAGCATTTGAGCTGATTTAAGTTTTTCCTTCATCTTTGTTGATATTGTCCAACATTCACTGCCATATTGAAGAACTGACATCACATAGCAATCTAGTAATCTCTTCTTTGTTTCTAGTGAAAGTTTCCTGTCTTAATACTTTACTCAGCTTCATGAACGCGTCCTTTGCCATGCCAATTCGCCTTCGGATCTCTGTGTTGCACTTTCCGTCTTCTGTTAGAACACTTCCCAGGTATTTAAATTTGTGTACCTTTTTGATTTTAATATTCCTCACCTGTATTTGGCATTTTGGGTTGCTCTTTTAGCTGATGACAATGCATTCAGTTTTCTTGCAGTTTATTTTTAGTCCTTTCTTGTCACTCTCTTCAGCTACCTTCTGTAGGAGGTCTTGTAGTTTCGTTTCCTTGTCTGCAATCAGCACTTTATCGTCTGTGTATCTTATGTTGTATATATTGTGGCCTCCGATTACAAATCGTGGCATAACATCTAGAGCCCTTAATATATTTTTGCTGTACTGCTGCCATTTATGGTCAGGCGCCCCTGCCATTCTCCTCCTTGTTCTCGACAGGCTCCAAAGGAGTCTGCAATGTGATAGGTACTGATCTGGCGGCTCGACTGCAGACACTTCCCCATCGTCGAAATGTGGCATCTCTTTGTCTATTTTATGGCTTCTGCTCGGACGAACTTAAGTCACTGGTGCCTCCTCAACAGGGGTTTACTCGTGCAACCAGACTGGCAACTGGGTCCCACCCATTCGCAGTCAGGTTAGCCAAATGCAGAGGACAATTCTACTCCTGCAGCTTATTCTCTCGCACTTCCCGCCTGTGGAACTCGCTCCCATATTCTTGCTTTCCTGAGGGCTACACCCTCTAGCAATTTAAATGCAATGTCAATACTCATCTATTAACCACTGGACTCTAGCTCTCTCCCCATGCCCGTATATCCTTCCCTTTCTCTCCACCTATATATCTGTCATCGCACCTGCATTCTCAGCTTTCTATTGCTTCCTTTCTAATTTGTTTGTACTCCTCACTCTTTTCTAATTAATCTTTTCACAGTTATGTAGCCCCTCGCTCATAAGTTGGCATTTCTGCCTTGCTCGGGGTGAAATGATTATGAATAAAATGTTAAATAGATCCGGTGAAAAGATACATCCTTGTCTTACGCCCAATTCTTTTTGTTTCCTTTATTTTGATAATATAGAAATATAGATATACAGACCACACATTCAAATTTGTCTATGTTTAATGCTATTTTCTAGTTAGCTTTTATGCTATTTTACTCAGTAAAAAGAGCATCACTCTTCTTTTCTGAGCACGCATATCATTTTACACATTTTTAAGGTCATTCTTCTCAACGTTTCTTTTTCGTTCATTTCTTATCTAGTATTTTTTGTTAAATTGTTTCTTTCTTTATATCATTATCTTTACTTGTATGATTTCCAATATTTCTTTTTCTCTCAATTTTTGTCATGAATTTATTTTCTCTTATCTTTACCCTTTCTAACTTTCAAATCTTCCTTTTGGTTTCTTTTTACTTTCTACGCATGACTCTCCTTTATCGATATTCCCCCAGATATCCTCTATCAGGATGGTCTTCCATGTTTCTTGAATCGAACGTTTTCCCTCAAAACATCCTGGGAATAATACTCCAGGCTCTTATCAATTTTGTTTCTTTTTTTCTGCCATCTTTTAAAAATTATTTCCTACGCCGAATATCGTTTGGTTTAAGTCCAAAGCAAAATTTCTAGCCCTTTCTTTTTCTTTACACCTTTCTCGCATACATTTATAAAAGAAATTTTTTCTGTATTTATTAATGTAATATATTACAATCACTGTAACCAGCCTATCCTTTTATTTGACATTTTGCTTTCATTCAAAAAAGTTATATATGCGCACACTTTATATATATATATATATATATATATATATATATGGCATGTACGCATCGCTCATTCCGTAATGAATTCGAGCACTTTGGCTATTGGGCGTGTATAATGATAATGTATACGCTAAAAAGTCTACCTCCTTCTATCGAGCGCCCATAACCCAGAAGTAGGATCGCTGACTGACGCCAGTTCGGCGGTCGGGTTTCAATCCTGGGTTAAAAGCAATCGGAGTCTAACCGAACTGATGAGCTGTGATACAGCGAAACAGATCTGTCTACGGATAACTATATATATATATATTTCCTTTTTATATTTTGATTCTTATTCGTTGTATTATTTTCCTTTTAAGATTTTTCTTTTTTCTTTATTTTTTCTTAAAAGCTACCTTCCGGTAATAAATGAATTCAAATTTTTGCTTCCTTAGGATGTAACCAAAAGGTCTTTAAACAGCATTTATTTATTCATTCTTTCTTTTTAATGTCCTCTATTCATTCGTATTTTTCATCTTTTCACTCTATTTTTCTTGCGTTTCTCATTTCTTTCTCTCTTTCTTTCTTTATTTAATTCTCTCTTTTTCTTTTCATTCCTTTTGTTTTTACTTTTTCATCCTTTTTTCTGTTTTCTTACAATTCTACTGATGGAATAGGATGTGCGTTTATATTTTATTTATTTCACAGTAAAATGTTGGGACCTAGTTGCTAATCTTGTGGCTCGAGTAAATTTATATATAGGGGGCACCAGTGAGCTAAGTTCATCGGAGCAGAAGCCATGAAAATATTTGTAGAAGAGACACAGAGAAGCCACATTGCGCAGGTGAGAAAGTGTCTGTATCTGAGCTGCCATGTTAGGATCGATGACATTACAGATTCTCCGTTGGATTTTGTCAGGGACACCTGGGTGGATAGCAGCAGCACCTTGTTGAGCGTTTTGTGAACCAGATCGCCTTTTAATTGTACCCTCTTTGCTTTCCTCTTTCTCTCGGATTTGCGTGGATTTGGTCTCTGGCGTGAAACTTCCTTAATAAGAATCTAGTTCTCTTGGCCCTCAACCACTCGTTCTCTCCTTTTATCTCGATTCTTTTTTCTTCTTAATTTTTTCGTGTTTTCTTCTTTCTTTTCTCTGTTTTTCTTCATTTATTATTTTGTTACCTCAACTGTTTTTCTGTCCAATTTTCTGCTTTTCTTTCTCCTTATTTGTAATACTTCTTTTTTCTACTTTTTACTTATGTATATTATTCTCGGATGGTGCAATACATATCGGCTTGGAACGAGAAATCGGGGAGCTGGGTTCGAATTCCATTAGAATTCCTTGCTTTTTTTTCTTTTTACTTCCTGTATATCATTCTTGAATGTGCGTTGTGGTGCAGTGGATATCGGTTCGGAACGAGAAATTGGGGAACTGGGTTCAAATTCCAGTGGAATTCTTTGCATTTACTTACGTACAAATACCAACTGGAAAGGTAATAATCCATCTCTTTAGTCCAGTTAAAGGGTTAAGTAACAGGAGAGATTTGGTTTTATAAGCTTGGCTGGCAACCAGTCTACTGCAGAAATTAATGGCAACCTACTGCGGGACAGTCTTCTGTCAACACAGTCATGTATTTTTCGTGACATGATCGCCCAAGCGTGTATCACTTATGAGAAATTTACTGATATTATTCTTCTCAATTTTACATTTTTTATACCAAAAATTTTGATTATGTTGCTTATACTTTTCTATTGCTTTCTTCTTCTTCGTTTTCTTTTTCTTCATCTTCTTCTTTCAGTATTTTGTTTATTTAGTTCAGTTACTCTTGGTTACTCCTGTTTTGTTTTATTTTTCTTTTACTACTTTTTTCTTTATATTTGATTTACCATATTTTTTAGTCTTCTTTTCTTTTTCTTTTCTTTTCTTTTCTTCCCTTTCTCTTCTCCCTTCCCTTCATTTTTCTTCTTATTCTTATTGTGTTTATTTCTATTTTTTCTTTTCTTCTTCATTTCTTTTCTTTCCTTCTCTTCATCCCTATTCTTTTTCTTTCTTTCGCTTCTTTCCTCTATCTCTTTTTTCTTTCTTTTTTTTATTTATTTCGTTCTTTTCTTCACTTCTTCTCTTCTTCATTTATTTCTTTCTCCTTTCTTTTCTCTTCTTTCTTTTCTTTCTTTTTTCCTTTAAATGTTTCCTATGTTCTTTTCTTTCTCTATCTTCTTGGATGATATTATTTTTTCTTATCATGTATTCTTCTTCTTTTCTTCTATTCTAACTTTTCTTCTACACTTTTTCTCTTCTATTTTCTACTTTTTCTTTCACTTCTTCTTTCCGTCTTCTTTCATTCTTTCATCTTCTTCTTCTTCTTCTTCCTTTCTACACACTTTTTCTTTCACTTATCACCTCTTCTTCTTTTTCTTCTTTCTCTTCTTCTTTTCTTCTACTCCCTTTCTCTCTCTTTCTCTTCTTCTTTCCTTCATCTTGCTTTTCATTGTTTTATTGTTTTATTCAGAATCCTTTCCGTTCACCTGTGTCGCCTTCAGTTATATTACCTTTTACTACGCCCGTTTTTTTTTTTTTTTTTTTTTTTTTGCAAATCCTAGCTCATTTCATTTCCCCAGCAACTTTTAACTATTTCTGTCTCCTTTTCTTTCTAAATGCTCTCCTTAATCCTTATGCTCTTACCATCCCCAATGTCTCTCTTTCAATTTTCATTTTTCTCTTCCTTTTAAGAATTGCTGCATAGGTCTTCTATCTTTTGGCAAAAATTTCATCTTTCCTTCAGGCAATCATTCATACTTGACAAGCATTCCTTGGCTAGATTCCCCAAGAATGCATTTGACTCTTCTGTTCTTTTCCTCCTACACAATTTTCTATCTCTATCTTTTCCCATGCTTTCTCCATTTCATGCACAATAGTAAAATATATACAACACCCAATGATATCATGAACGTTTGAAAAATAAGCAGATTCACAGAATATATAAAAATTAGCGTTAAACGTGACAATGAATAGTGTCATTAAACAAATTAAGGGTTGAGCATAAATCTCAAGAAAACTGAATGCATGATCATCAGCAAAAAGAGGATTGATTGGTTGTTTTGTTTTTTATGGCAAATCAACCTCAGCGGGTCATTTATTGCCAATGAAATTTTATTTATTTATTGCTGGTGATACCTTTTACTTTCAACAATTTATTGTTGTTTTTATATAAGTTTTGTGTCTAGTAATACTTTTTTCATTTCGAGTATCACGATTCATTGGGATTTGTTTTTAAGAGCAGGGTCCCAAGGTCCTATCCTGTTATTTAAACCCGTAACTGGAGGGAAGGGACGGATTAATACCTTTCCCAAGGGTACCAGTGCTTAAGTGAATGCAGGGCATTCAACTGGGAATTCGAACACGGCTCACCGATTTCTCTTTCCGAGCCGTTATCCAATGCACTACAACGCACATCCATCACTATACGCTTACAGCACCTGGTATTCCCAAGAGGTCACCCATCTATGTACGCAAAAAGAGGAGACCAATATATCAACTGCAAGTTGGAGAATCTAAAATACAAGAAAATAAAATATTCAAATACCTGGGAAGTGTTTTGACAGAGGATTGAAAGTGCGACATGGATATCCAAAAACGCATTAGCATGACCTAAGACGCATTTCAGAGTACTGAAAGACAGGACAGTCTCATTAGAAACAAAGAAAAGAGTGCTGGATTGCTATGTGATATCTGTCCTTCTGTACAAAAATATATGTTAGACAGAGGATGGAAATGAATGTTTTGACAGAGGATGGAAAGTGCGACATGGAGATCCAAAGACGCATTGGCATGGCCAAGACGCATTTCAGAAGCCAACCGGAGTACTGAAAGACAGGAAAGTCTCTCATTAGAAACAAAGAAAAGAGTTCTGGATTGCTATGTGATATATATCCTTCTGTATGGAAATAAATGTTGGACAACCTCATCAAGGATAAAGCAGAAGCTTGAGGCATCATAAATTTGGTTTTATAGAAGGATGCTAAGGATACCGTGGGCGAAGCACGTGAGCAACGATGAGGTGTTGGAAAGGATGCAAACGAGATGAAAACTGATATCAGGAAGAAACAAATGAGGTTCCTGGGGCACGTAATGAGGAAGGAGAGCCTGGGGAACTTGATAAATAGAAGAAGAGACAGAGGAAAGCAGAGCGAGACGTACTTGTTAGGTCTGAGCAAATGGTTGACGCAGCGGGGCCTGGACGAGATACAAAGAGAAAAATTACTAAGATGGACAAGAGACAGAGCCAAGTGGAAGTCCGTGATCGCCTACGCCCTGAAGGGACACGGCACGTGAAGAAGAAGAATTAAAGCTAACATATTTTACAACTTGAAAAAAAAGGATACATGATGTTAACTGTACATTTTTTAATTTTTCTGTCAGTGATCCTACTTCAGAAACAATTTAAGGTATCTGCAATATCCTATGAGTTCATTCTAAGAACGAAATATCTTTGGTCTCAGAAATGAAAATATTAACTGACCAAAGTGATTAAATAGCAAAAATAAGCATGATAAGAAATATTAATTAGAGAAATTCTCCTGTAAAATATAATTAAATTCCATTCAAAAAGTCTGTCTAAGGAACTAGTTCAGTTAATTATTAAAGTGATATGTCTCGGAAAAGGATATCTATATTATTCGAAGTAGCTAAGTGGTTTTGGCAAATATAACCGGGTATGACAATCTAGCAAGTAGCCGTAATGGACCGGTACTCGTCGTAGTCGTATGCAGTATGCTTAGGCGTTGGCTTATGCAATAGACGTAGTTGGCTTATGCAATAGACGTAGTCAATAGACGTAGTCAATAGAAGTTCCAATAGGCGTAGTCTTGAGCGTCCCCACCTTAGTCTGTATTTATGGCAGACACAAGCCAATGATATTACTGTGAGGGGGAACCAACATGTATGCATATTCGTTACATCATAAACTATAGGTGGAATATCTAAGAGAAAGATTTGGAAAATTTTTCTACATTATCTGAATTCATTTTGAAGTCTCGACTTCAAAATGTACGGTATTGTTCTGGTATATCTGTGTCACTGGAAACAAAGAAAGAGAGGTGGACTGCTATATGGAATAAATCCTTCTGTATGACAGCAAATGTTGGACGATCTCTTCAAGGATGTAGGTTAGGCTAGAGGCAGGAGAAATATGGTACTTCAAAGATTGCTGAGGATACCATAGGTTAAGCACGTGAGAAACGCCGAGAACGCAGACGAAAAGAAAACTAACATCAAAAAGAAATAGCTGAGAAACGTGATGAGGAAGGAGAGTTTGGAGAATATAATACTCACAGGACCTATAGAGGGAAAGGGAAAGACAGTGGAACGCAGCACAAGGTATATTTGACAGGCTTTACCAAATGGCTGGTAGAGTGGAGTTTGGGAGAATCTCCAAGAGGAAAAATATTAAGAGCGACAGAGGACAGGGGCATATGGAACTCCATGATCGCCTACGTCCTGAAGGGATATACCACATGAAAAAAAAATTAAACGTATAGGAAATAATGACAAATCTGTAAAAACAGGGGGAAATATCAAAAGAATTTATCTATATAATATAAATATTATATAAATCTTAATTAGATGAAAGTAGAGAGCTCAATGAAAAAGAAAATGTTCTGAAAGATCTAAGCACATGAAGAAGAAGAAGATATCCTTATCTTCAGTCACCTAATATTTTGTTAATAATAGGCAATATTCTTTGGCCTACCCGGAAGGTATATTGGCGTTCAAACATTCATCTGGAAGTACTTGAGACAACTTTATTAAGTCTTAAACACTCAGTCTCAGAATGATCTTTCTGATGCACATTAGGTAAATTATTACTATAGGTTTGTCCCTTATTCTGTTTTCTTTGTTTTAGTTCATGGGTAAAGTATTTATTTCTTCGTTGAAACTTATGAGCAGGGAACAAAATCCGGTTAGTTGTTTCTTTTAAGAGATACTATTCACAGTAACTATATGTTCTTTTTGTCTAAAAGATTGTTTTAAATTTTAGTAATTTTCGCCCTGGGAAGGTGATAAGGCCAATATGACATACGCGGTTACTCCAAGTGAAAGAATATTAACACTTTGTTAATCACATGAGATGATTTGGTAAACTCAACATTTTTACAGTAAATCCTAATTCTTATATCGGAGCTGGTTTAGTTTTCTCTCTCCCACAACTCTTTTGATTTTTTTGACACAAAATGTGGCACAATTATAGTCAACGGTGGCAGACGACAAGGAATATCGAAATGTATAACGCTGGTTTAAGGGTAAAAGTACAGTATTCAGAATATGTTGCATAAATTTGTGTAAATTTTTGAAAATTGAATTTGACTGGAATGGAAGAAACCTAAAAACATTCCACAAGTGAAACGTGGGAGAGATGAAACTGTTGGCCCAAGAATTTAGGATTACACCTAAGAATTTCAAACCTGCGCTTCAATCCATTAATTTGGGGTACCAAAGATCAGCAGGATAATTACTGAGAATAACATTTTATAGAAAAACATAAACTAGCTACCTAGCGGCAGTGGGACAGTGATTAAAGCCTAAATGTCAGGTTAGGGCAAATAACATCACACATTCTTTGAATATTGTCATCGTTCTCTAGATGCAACCATGTTTGCCAGATCTTGATTCGTCTAAATTTCCTTTGAGTTGCGAGGGAGAGGCTTCTGGCCCAGAGTGTCTCCCAGATTTGTCTACCAAAATTAAATAACCTCGCCTCACTTTCTGCAGCACTTCGTCCCCTCCCGTTGGGGGATGTAACTGTCAAGAATGCGTCCCACTTGACTTCTCCAATATCCTGTTTAGAGCTCTCGCCAGCAGCAAGAGGTTACGCGGAGTACCAAAACGACGCTTCAACCATCTATTGAAGAGATCCCTGACACATGTCAACATTGATCATAAGACCAGGTAAACAGTTGCTGCAAATCGGTTTGTCTGGCATAAGGCCATCAGTGTAGTAGAGGAGAGACTTTAAAGTCTAACCTGCCGTCAAGTAGATTAGACTCATCTAGCCGCGTTCACACACACTCCTCTGTGACTCCTGCTAACGACTTTTCAGGAGTAGTCTGGGCATTCACACACATCTCTGTCAATGACTTCAATGGTTTGAAAGGGAATAAGGAGAGGACAACGATGCAGGGACAACTGATATACCTATAACGATGTAAGATTGACCCTTGGCAGGAAGATTTATCGATGATGATATACTGTACCAACAGTGGTGCAGTAGGCATCGACTCTGACGAGAAATCAGAGAGCATTTAAATTCGTGGCATTATTTGACGCGCAAATAACCTCTAGAAAGGTATTAATCCGTCTCTTTCCTCCAGCCATGGGTCAAATAATAGAAGAGATTGGTATCCATAACCTTGGTTGGCAACCAGTCTAACCGCAGAAAGTAATGGCAATCTACTGCTGGAAAAACTACTTCCCAGTCTGCCATGTGTCTTTCGAAGCATGATTGCTTAAGAGTGTATCACTTAACTGACTGACTGTAACTACTTCCTGTAGATATCTGTTGCCATGAAATAATTTATTCTATCTACCACGATAGATTCTTCTTGTTTCGCTGTGTATGTCTAGAAATTTCCATTCCTTTTTTATGTAGTACTGAAAAGTTATCACTCATCTCGTTCCTCTTCGCTCTACGTCACTGCTACTCAGAGATAGAACTCAAAATTAATATGGCGCTGATTTCACGAACCAACGTTTGTACTGTGGGACAATTCATAATGTAGATGTTGGAGCCTCAATAATAAGGCTCTTAATAATAAAGATATAATTTTGCAGAACTTCCAGAACAATCATTGAATTATCGAAAGGTTAAAGACAGAATGAGCTAGTGAATGCGGCTATATCACATCGTAACACCGGTTCTCGTTTGATAATAGAAGTTAATCAACTTCGACCCAATTCAGTAACCATAATACTGAGCACTTAAAAATGCAAGTTGCTGTAAACTTGCATTTTATAAACGGGCTGTGGGATAAAAAACGTCAAATTCGAACAAGTTCCAATTCCAGTCGTGTTTGTTATATTCTCCAATATGCAAAGATATGAATTCATATCTTCCTCTTATAGTGATGAGTTAAATAGTTGAATAGACAGCTGTGGGATTGACTAGGTCTTGGTTGGCTAATTGTCTGTTCCAAAGTAACGTCCGTCTAGTGTTGGAATTCTGTGATAAGATTAGCCAAGTGTGTCACACCCTGTCTTACCAATGCGTATTTGGCCTTCGGGGAAGGTTAATGACCCATTACTCTCCGTCTAACAAGAGAGCATCACACACTGTGAAGAAAAGCAACAAGAAGTTAAAAAGAAAAGAGAAGGAAATGAATAAAAAAAGATAAAAAGAAAAAAGAAAAACGATAAAGAAAAAAGAAAAATATGGAAAAGTAAAAGAACAAGAAAAAAACAAGATTAGAATAAAAAGAAGTAGAAAAAGAAGATGAATAATAAGATATTGAAGAAGTACTGCAGCCGTAGGGAGTTGGTTAATGTTTCTTGGATTCAGCCATGTGTCATACTTAACTGAACTCTCTAGAGCTTACAAGTTTTATCATCATCAGAATTATCAGAAGGTTTTCATCAGAAGGTTGTTTGTCGGTTGGTTGGAATATGTGGAAATGTGTGGAATAATGTAAGAAAAAGATATATATTTTTCATTTTAAAAATACAGATTTATTAAAATGAAAGAATAAGAATTCGTAGAAATTAATATTCAGTTAGAAAGTTTAAGGTATCAAGATTTCTAGAAAATGTTTGTAGTATTAATGTAGGTATTTAAAATGTCTGCAAAAGTTTAGAGTTCAAGGTTGTGTAGTAGCAGAATAAAAAAGTCTTTGGTCCTTCCTCTTTTCGGTAGGTCGCGACAGGTTGAGAGAGAGAGGGCGGGGGGCAAAACAAAAAAAAGAAGTTGTATTTAACGTGTCCATTTTTTCTCTCTGGCAGCTTGGAGTGAAAAGAAAAAAAAAGAAAATTGGAAGAATAAAATATCGAATGAAACTGTGACGTGCCCTGCGTCCGGGTCGACATCTTAAATTTGCTCTCGTTACATTGCCACGAGGTTCTCAGCTAAACCGCTCGCATGTCGGATTGCCTTTGACAGGTGAGCGACATGGTTTACATAGTGGAAATTTCTCATGATGCCGACTCCAGGTAACTTTTTCGCATCTAGGTGTGAAAATACGTCCTATATGAATTTGCTGTTTTTAATTCAATCAGGATTCAGGATTTTATTTTCGTACTGACTTGTGAATAATCATTTCAATCCAGTTTTGCGGGCGTGCAATTTTACTTTGGGTTTTTCCCAAATACTTTTAGTCGTGGTATGGGGTTTTCTAAAATGTTTTTAGTTCTTAATTTTTTACCGACTACAGAACAAAAGAAGAAAAAGAACAAAAAATAATGAATGAGAATAAGAAAAGATGTCGAAATGAATCCAGAAATGAAGACGAGAATCCAAGTTTGAATATTACATGGAATAATGTTGAAGAATTTAGAATACAGAATTGCACAGAACCTGAATCGTATTGATCGAAGTTAAAAAGTTAAGAAAATACCTGCCATAATGAAATAACCTAAACTCAGAACTTATTACAAGTTTTTCATATTTACTTAGGATATATTTTTTATATGATATTTACCTTCTTCCGTAATGACATACATCTTCAATTCTTTCTACTTCCTAAGCTCTGAATTTACAGTTTTCATGTTGTTTTTGTTTTTTGTTTCTTTTTTGTTTTTTGTTTTTTTTGCTTTGCTTCATATTACGTTTTCTTCTTTCTGTTTTACCGATTCTCATATTAAATTTTGTTCCTTCCTCCTTTGCTTCGATTTTATTCTCTTTCAGTTTTCATTGTCCTTACTACCGTGTTTAATTCTCTATCATACACACGACTTTAAATTACTGTTCAGTTTTTAGCGACATCATAACTCAGCCATTTCAATATATTTACCTGAGAGCAAAAAAAGAAAAAAGGCAAAACAAGATGCCATCTCTCAAAACAGTTATTGGCATCCTTCAAGGAATCTGGCGTTAAGGAAAGATTTCAACAAACGTTCGGATCGTAGCCAACTTCAAATTGCAGGCATTTTCGCCGGCGACGCTGCCATCCACCATTCTGCGGACCAGAATGACAAAAGCAAAGATTTCCTGCCACGCCCTTGTGGGTTACAGTAAAACTTATGTCCTACGGAATGAACGTTTGCGTATAAGGATAGAAAAGAGCGGAGATCTTTTCTGTCTTACATTGTTAATCAGCCTCATGTCTTCCCCAACACTGTCGTGTAGATATCGTTACCTGAATGCAATGCAAATAGCGTGAGGGCAACCCCCGCAAAAAATCGATGCTGTCCACTTTCGGAATGTTTTCCGTTTTTGTGTCCTTTTATGATTCTTATTTGTTCTTTTAATGCTCTTCAGGCTTCTTTTGTTCTCTTCCTGTGTGCCTAAATATACTCACGCAAGAACATACTCAGTGCTTCGCACGCACATACACACATACACATGGTTGTGCATGTCTTTGTGTGTATGTTTGTGAGTGTATGTAGAAAGATGTCCTCTCTATTGTAATAAAGACCGTTGTTTGTATATATATATATATATATATATATATATATATATATATATATATATATATATTACGGAATTTAACGGAAAGCTACAAAAGTAGCATTAACCGAAATATTTGAATAATTATTTGTTTGGCTTGATTTTTTAATAGATTCTCGTATTTAAGTGAAAAGTCTGTGTATTTTTACACACACATACACACACACACACACACACACACACACACACACACACACACATATATATATATATAGTACTGTGCAAAGTTTTAAGACAAGAACTGTTTTCTTTTATGAGGCATATTGACAGAAAATAACCAATTTAATTAAAGTAATTTTATTTGATTTACTCGACAAATGCTTTAATAAGAAAAAACTACTAGTTACAAAATAAATTTGATATTTAGTATAATAGTCTTTTGATTTGAGCACAGTCTTTATTCTGTTAGATATTGGCATCATAACCTTCTTTAATGTATCTAATGGTATATCCTGCCAAGCAGCATGTATTTGTTCTAAAATGAGTCTTGCAAAGTAATATTAGATTTATCAATTCGAGAGGGGGCTATAAGAAAAAAGTCTGTCATACCCAAGGATAATAGAACAATGAGTAGTTTCAAATTAATGTGTTTAATAGAAAATAGGAAAAATTAAATATAACTTCTTTTTAATACATTTCTTTTACACCTAGTTTTAAATAATCAATATTTATTAGCAGTTTACTTGATTTCTCAACCTGTATTTAAATTTCAATAAGGTTTTTAGAAAAATCACCCCTGTCCTAATACTTTTGCACACTATCGGTAGTGTGCAAAAGTGTTAGGATAAGGGTGATTTTAAAATGTCTTTTGATGCCTCATAAATAATAAAATAGTTCTTGTCTTAATACTTTGCACAGTACTATATATATATATATATATATATATATATAGTTAAAGTGTACATTATAATTTCCACTGACCTTAATCGTTTGAGAAATCATTTGGAAAATATCTATCTTCTGGCAGGAATCAGACCTGCAAACTCTCACACCGGAGAGATGCCGTCTTAAGATCAGACGTGTCTTTACCAAACGACCCACAGTTCAATCTCACATTTATATATGTGTGGTAGTTTCGTATATAAAATAAACAGATTTCCACTCAATTACGAGTACACATTAAAAATAATAATAATAAAGTCAAACAAATAAAAAATTCATATATAACTAGATTCCACCGTTTTACTGTGAAACCAATAAAATGTAAACGAAAATTCTACTCCCTCAGCTTCTTTTCTCGCATTTCCCGGCTGTAGAATTCCCTTCTGCTTACTTGCTTCCCCGACAGCTACAATCCCCAAGAATTTAAATGTGAAGTCAATAGTCGGAAACTCGTCCAAAGGGGAAGGCAACCTCTTTACGCCCGCGGCCTTATGAAATTTTAACGGTTTGTAAACATTCAATAAATCTTTTTTGGGGATTATAAAAACCCAGCTGAGAGCGTTAATGTGTTTTGCCTTCCCTTCTGGGTGAGTTCCGGCGTGAGGAGATTCCTTCCTCTTTCGTAAGGCGTGGACGAAAAGAGGTTGTCTTTCATTTTGCCGTTCCAATAATCATATTTTGGCTTTTATTTCAGATAAAATAAAGACAAAAATTGACCATTTGGATATTTATTTATTATGCTGATTTTAAGCTTTTGGCTTACATGAGCCATCTTCAGAGAGGCTAGGGGATGTTAATACAAAGACATCCACTATAAAAGATGATATTATCTTGTGCTGACATAAAACGTTGCTATGGGAAGATAACAGTCACCGAGTGGCAGACGTAGTTCGTAAATTTGTAATGCGGTACACCACGTGAAAGACCGAAATGTTAACAGAACCATATGTCTAAATCCCATGTAATCTGTTGTGGCTAGATTGGAATGTTTTTTTTATTAATTGTGGGTTGTTTTACATGCCCATTCAGAGATTGTATCTGTGGTACTAATAATAAACCCACTACAAATATTGGTATTACTACAACCACGCGCTCCCGTAGACTTACCTGCCACCTTTCTGATGAGAGTTCAATTAAATAGCATTACTTACAAAAACATAGTCATGTAGGTAATATTAGACGGATGATAGAGTCATCTTGGGAGGTGTGTTGTGGTGCAGTGGATATTTCCTCTGAACGATAAATTAGAGACAGGAGTTCGAAATGAATTTCATTCACTTACGCGTAAATGCTCTTTGGAAAAGTATTAATCCGTTTCTTCAGCCTCACGCTATGTGTTAAATGGCAGGATAGATTGTATTCTATTGCCCTGGCTGGCGACCAGTTTACCAAAGAAAGTATAAGGCAACTTAATGCGCGAAAATATCCTTCCCATTCATTCATGTCACATCGAAACCTGATCGCCAAATCATATGTCACGTATACACTTAATTGACTGACTGACGGTCTATTTTAAACCCACTGAAGTAATGGAGTGCAATAGTAAGGGAATTTACAGCGGTGTGTAGAAATATAAATATATTTACGAGGTGTATGATGAAATTTGTTTGGCTTTTAAAAAATATTACACCATACATGATTGCATTATCACACCCATACACTTTTGTTTCGAATATCGATTAGTTTTATATGGCCATTTTCTGTCACAGAAGTTATTCTAAGGAAACATTCGGAAATTTTCACTCTGCACGAATACTCTGACCAGCCTTACAGAGCGATCGAAGATATTGTTGGCATCAGTTTTGAAACTGTCAGTCGTGTGATCATATCAAATAATATGTACATCAATATACTTATAACCTCTCCCCAATAATTTTTCAAGCTTTTTTTTTTTAATCATATCATCCTGGGCAAGGTGGTAAGGCCACTGGTGTGCAGGAGTCTACGTAAGAGTGAAAAGAGTGGAAAAGAGAAAGCCTAAAACCACATCCTAAACAGGGAACAAGGGATGAGCCTCTACACCTGTTCAATAGACATGGGTGGAGTGTGAACCGGGCGATAGTTCAGTCTATCTACTCCAATTAAAAAAAAACAAAACAAAAAAGAAAAGTGAAAAGATTGGAAAAGAGAAAGCCGGAAACCACATCCTAAACGGGGAACAAGGTATGAGCCTCTACACCTCTTCAATAGCTTCTAGCTATCTATTTAGATATCTCTTTATCGCTCCTATACCACGCAGAGTGTTGGTTGCAATGAGAAAGCAAATATATATATATATATATATATATATATATATATATATATATATTATAAAGAAGTGAAAGAACAGATGAAAACCTAAAAAATTACAATATATATATATATATAATAGATGTACATATGTATATATGTGCGTGAGTGTGTGCTGAAAGTGTTTGTAGATAAGGATAGATAGATAGATAGATAGATAGATAGATAGATAGATAGATAGATAGATAGATAATCATGAAAAGGATGTGATAGGTAATCATGAACAAGCTGTGATAGATAGATAGATAGATAGATAGATAGATAGATAGATAGATAGATAGAAAATATGGAAAAGCATAGATAGATAGATAGATAGATAGATAGATAGATAGATAGATAGATAGATAGATAGAGTATGAGATAGATAGATAGGAAGAGTATGAGATAGATAGATAGATAGATAGATAGATAGATAGATAGATATGAAATGACTGATAGATAGATAGATAGATAGGAAGAGTATGAGATAGATAGATAGGAAGAGTATGAGATAGATAGATAGGAAGAGTATGAGATAGATAGATAGATAGATAGATAGATAGATAGATAGATAGGAAGAGTATGAGATAGATAGATAGATAGATAGATAGATAGATAGATAGATAGATAGATAGATAGATAGCACTTTTCTAAGAGTAGTTATGATGTGGCACAAGGTCGATTGGACTACCCATGAGGATCCATCCCACTTTCCAAGTGGGAAACAATATTGCTATCCATTACACAACGTCAAATTTTCCAGGATAGATATAATCCGTTATATATATATATAAAAATTGTCATTATCATAACAGAATATAAAACATTTAAAAAAATAAAGAGGGATCATATTTTGCTCATAAAAGGAGATAAAGAATTATCAACGCTTAAAATATTTTGGGCTTTTATCGACCTGCCCTTCTTCAAAACAACAAACGTTCTTAGAAAATAAAACTGAGTTACTAATAAAAAAAAAAATTATGACTGACCGGAGTTAAGTAAGGGGTAGAAAGATTATCATCTACTAGGTAATGGTTTCTCTAAACAGGGCCAATTTAAGTTTCAGTTATCGTTGCATGCACGGTGGTGGTCTCCACAAGTTAATAATAACCAATTCCAGTATATTCAAGTTGAGTCTGTACCGTGGCCTGTGTAAAGTTCCTTTTTTATAAAATTAAGCTATTGACGTCTTGTTTTTAAAACTATGTCATTCCTGGTCACATTGTTCTGCTCGTCTCTAAAATTAAGTGTCGTAACACAAATAGTATTGAGCGAGCTTTCCTTAAGGACGAAAATATTTATTATTCTGTAACACTCAGTTCTGCTAGAGCCCATTATTGAGTAGTATGGGGTAATGTGTGGCGCAATTTATTTTTTGGGGTATAATTTGGTTTTCCAAATATCTGTTGGACAGTGACGTGTTTGTTAGTAAAAGAACCAAAACAAGAATTTGGCTTATTTAAATTTGTTGAACAAAAAGAAATTTTGTTCGTATGTCGCCAAGGAGAGGAATATTATTAATTCATCTCATTATAATTTGTCAGATACTGATAATGTCTTTTTTTCCAAGGGGTTTGAATTTTTATTTACCCCTAGGAAAATTGAGAAAGTTGAGGTATTTAGTAATTTTGTAATACTCCTTTCTTAGTTATCAAAACATCTGCCTAAATCTGAGGAACAAATGTTTAAAATCTCGGTTAAAAACTTAACGCATTGTTTTCTTAATTTTACTATACTACCAGATCTAAAAAAGGTGCTTAAATTACACCGATCATGTCAGTAAAATGTTTTGTATTTTAAATGATAACAATAAATTCCGGAAATTACGAGACGTCAATTGTGACGATACCTGAAACTGAACCGAAATTCGATTACAGAAAAAAATGTTAGAATTTCATAAAAGAAAATCTACCTTAAGAAATTTATAATAATACTCGTACAGTAGGTTTCCAAAGTCCACGAATGTATTGGTTACCAAAAATTCACAAAGAGGGCGTTCCACTTAGACCCATTCTGTCTATGTTGGGTTAAGCCTAACACAGCCTTGCTAAGTGGTTGTCCGAGGTTCTTTAACAGGTCTTAGTATTCTATTCGGAGTATTGTGTGCATGATTCGTTTCGTTCGCTGTATATATGCGAAATTGAAACCCAACTCTAACACTGATTATTTTGTGTCGTTCAATATAATGAGTCTGTTCACAAATGTTCCAATTGACGAAACAATTGACATTTGTGCCGATTTCTTGTATCGTGGCCCCACAAAGTCTCAATCCTTTCCTGAGAGTGTTTTCGTTGAATTGATGGAGATGGCGGATAAGTCTCTTCCCATTTAACTTTGAGAATTGCATGTATCAAAAAATTGATGGAGTAGCTTTGGATAGTCTATTGGGACATGTGATGGCAATCATTTCTGTTGGCTTTCATGAGAAACAGCTTTTCGATAAGATTGATAAACCCTATTTTTACTTCTGCTACGTTGACGATACATTTACCTCATTTCCCAACAGTAGTAAGGGAGAAGACTCCTTGACACATTTGAATAACCTCCATCCAGCGTTAAATATATTATTGAGGTAGAGGAAAACAATCGGTTACCTTTGCAGGATGTTCTATTAGAAGAAACAGTCTCATGCTTTGATAATAGTGTTTACCGTAAGCCCACCTTTTCTGAGCTTTACTTAACTTGGGATTAATTTGCTCCCAGAACCAAGAAAATTAATCTTATTAGCTGTCTTATCCATTGGGCTGTAAGGATATATTTTGAGTTTAAAATCGATAGTGAGCTAAAGAAAATTAAACAACTTATCCGAATGTGTGATTACATCTGACATTGAACGAAAAATCTCCAGGTTCAATCAGACTAAGTTTTACACATCATCTAGTTGTCGTGTATATGTAAGACTTCCGTGGATCGGTCCTCTTAGTCACGCATACGTCGATATGATTTCCATTACCATTAAGCGGTTTTGCAATGCCGTTATGGTCCGGAGAATTCGTACAACTAAAAAGGCTTTCTCTTGTTTGGCTTGCCCATCAAAGCAATTTAGTTGTTTATCAATATAAGGGTCGATGTGTGGCCGATTATGTGGCAAAACCATCCAGATGTTGGAAATTAGAATCGCTCAACCTGTCCCGGGCCAAGTGCGTATATATGAGCCGGCGACATACGGGTGTTCACAGACTCATGCCTCCGCAATAGGTGAGGATTGACGATAGCTTATTCTTCTGAGGTTTTTCTCTTCTCCACAATGCACGGAACAGACTCCACTTGGATATGCTGGAGTCAGTTATTATTAATATGCGGAGACCTAACATATGCATGAAAGAAAAAGTAAAACATAAATTGGCTTTTTTTGAGAAGCCATTACCTAGAGAAGAATATTTTTCTCTACCCTACCCTTATCCTTATTCTACACAGTTTTATTTTCTACCGACGATTTTTGTTCGGAAGAAGGGTGGGTCGAAAGGCACCTAACATACTTTAAGCGTTGACAATTCGTTATCTCGTTTTATTAGTAAAATATGATCCCTCTTTTTTTCTTTAAATGTATTATATCTTCGTGTGGTAATGCCAATATATATATATATATATATATATATATATATATATATAAACGTTGTGCAATGACGTTGTGCAATGGATAGCAAGATTGATTACGACTGAGCAGCGATGTGGATCCTCATCGATAGTCCGTTTCGCATAACTACTCACAGAAAATTGCCATATCCATCGTGTTACTCTTTTTTTTACAATCTACGTTATTCTTTATTTCTTGTTCATAGTTTTTGTTTCGTACGTTTATTCCTCAGATCATTTTAATAAACATTCCTGGTATGTTTTTACTTTTGCTATTTATTGCCATTTTTATATTGTTATCTTTATATTTTCGATTTTCTCCGGTCAGTAATTTGAATCTAGCTTCCTCTCTCTCTCTCTGTCACTCACACTTTTCTCACCCTTATATATATATATATATATATATATATATATATATATATATATATATATACTAGCAGCGTTGCTCGGGTGTAATGAAAGTTTTAAAACTAATCCATAATCCCGGAGCTCAGACACTTTGGACGTTGGCACGAAAGACTAAAAACCAATAGTTGTTTCCACCGTAGACTGAAAGAAAAATGAATGAATGTAAGTCACTTTTGATTTCCTGCTATCGATATCAACATTTCTGCACTATTGTAAGAACTGCAACCTTGAAATTTCTGAATATCTTTTCTTATGTCTTTGTCTATCAGTGTATCAAATTTGATTAAAATCGGACCACTCATTCTCTAACACGATTTTTTCGATTATCGATTTTCCATATTTATCGAGGGTACCTCGACACAAACCCTAGCTAATAACACTCGCAGACGCTTATAGTACAGTAAATATAAGATCACATGAAAAATGATATAAACTATTTATGCACAGCAAATTATCTGTCATTTTTAACGATATTTGTTTATATATATATATATATATATATATATATATATATATATATATATATATACATATATATATGTGTGTGTGTGTTTGTGTGTGTGTGTGTGTGTGTGTGTGTGTGTGTGTGTGTGTGTGTGTGAAGTAAGTGCAATAAGTGATATCTGTTTGGGCTAGAGAATTTCTCGCAGTAGGTTGGCATTAATTTCTGCGGTAGACAACTTGCTAACCAAGTCTATAGAACTCCAATAGTTTTGTTCTGTAACCCATAGCTGGGATTAGAAAAGACTGATTAATACCTTTTCAAGCGTATTTGCGCGTAAGTCAATTCAACGAATTCAACTGGAATTTGAAATCGGCTCTCTGATTCCTCGTTCCTAGTCGATATCTACTGCACCACATAACAGATCCACTCCATATATATATGAAAAGCAAAACGTAATCCACTAATGTACAGTCATTAAAATAAATCAATAAGCTTTATAAATGAAGAATCACTATATGACGTTTGCATGAGTAAAGAAATTTTTAAAAAAACTCGAAGAAAGTTGGAGGAGAAAAAGAGATAACCGATTTATTTCTTGCTAGCATTGGGTGCGAAACTATGTACTAAATGTCGACATTGGATTATCCGAGCGAGTTAGAAGAAATCAATTTTGAGCAAATTGTAAAAGCCGTTAAAAACGTAAGACAAAAAATATTGGTAATAGTGAAAAGAACCAAGTTTCTGGAAACAAAACAAGCACCATAGGAATCCATTATGCAATGATTACATAGATTAAAAAATAAGTAAATTATTAAGAATTTGAAAAATCGGAAGCACAAGAAGAATTATTTTTTTCTGAGATTAATTAAGACTTAAACCACAAGCGCAAAATACTGGAATGTTTGTAGAGGAGCAGAATGATATTGGAAGCTAGCGTCAAGATTTCGCAACAGTTAGAGTTGATTAGAGAATTGAATCAAATGAAAGAAGAATTCGAGATATATAAGGCAAGCACTACTAAATCCATAAGTAAATGTAATTATTGTGGAAAAATCAAAAGAAAGGCAAATATAAATATCTAGTTTTGGGAAAATACACTGAAATTGTAAAAAAAGAAGTTCATTTTCAGATTGTATGCAACATCCAAAAAGCAAGTAAGAAAAAGTAAAAATTGTTAAAACCCCTTCGAAAGAAGAAAAGGCTAGGTTACTTACAGTGAATACACAAAAAGGGTAGAGAAATATAAGGATTTGACATGCAAGTTGACAGAAGCAGTGAATTTACGTTGATGCCAAAAAGTTACTGGATAAAATTAGGACGAACTAAATGAAGAAAAAACAGAGTGCTTCTAAAGCAATATGAAAATAATAATAATAAAAAAAACAATGGGCGCATTTCAAGGCAATTTTGAAACCGACAAGCCTTTTAAAATAATTCCCATTACAATTGTAGAATGCAAAAAAATCGCGGATTTTTAGGAATTGATGCATTAAATGTAGACACAACCAGAAAAATCAGTACCATTGAAGGTGAATGAAATGTTGTAGGTTAGTGAATGGCTATAAAACAAGTATTCGACTAAAAGAAAACTATCACCCAAAGTATCTAAAGTAAAGAAACATTTCAGTTTGTATCCTGACATTGGTAGTAGCAAAATTAATGAAAATGATACAGAGCACACTATAAAGAGCAACTGAAAGTTGTAGTCATTGGGTGCCTCTTACAGTAGCATTAAAGAAAGCTGATGAATATTTAGGGATATGTAGTGAGTGGAATAATACCAGAGGACCTATGCATGTCGATTTTTATAGCACTGCTGAAGAAGCCAGGTGCAAACGAGTGTGAGCTACACAGAACTATCAGTTTAATGAGTCACATTAAAAACCTGATTGTCAGAATTCTGATGTATAGAACAAGAAGTAAAATCAGACCAGAAATAGGAGAGTAACAGTCCGGGTTCTTCAAGGACACTGGAACAAGAACACCATATTTATGATTAAGATGCTCTCCGAAAGGGCAACACAAATGAAGAAGGACATGTACCTGTGTTTTATTGATTATGCGAAGGCCTTCAACAAAATACTACACAAAGAAATGAGGGAGATGCTCAGCAGCCTTGACATTTTTGGGAGGGATCAGAGTAATCAAGAATCTTTACTGGCAGCAAATTGACTGCATACGGACATGTAACGATTTCAGCAGATTTACAAAAATTGAAAGAAGCGTAAGACAAGGATGTGTCTTTTCACCGAATCTGTTCAACTTGTACAGCGAGAATATTTTGAGGACCCTAGATGACCCGCAAGGATTTTTATTGGAGGCCACAATTTGAGCAACATAAGGTATGCAGATGATATAGTGCTAATTGCAGACACGGAAAGAAAACTACAAGAGTTTCTGCAGAAGGTAGCTGTGGAGAGTGACAAAAATAGACTACAAATAAAATTAAGAAAATTGAATGCATGGTCATCAGCAAAAAGAGCAACCCAAAATGCCAAATACAGTGGGGGGATACAAGAATCAAGCAAGTAAAAAAATTTAAATACCTAGGAAGTGTTCTAACAGGAGATGGAAAATGCAACACAGATATTCAAATGTGAATTGGCATGGCGAAGGACGTTTTCCAGAAACTGAGTAAAATAGTAAGACATAGGAAAGTTTCACTAGAAACAAAGAAGAGTTTGCTAGATTGCTATGTGATGTCAAATCTTCACTACGGCAGTGAATGCTGGACAATATAATCGATGATGAGGAAAAATTTTGATGCTGCGGAAATGTTGTTCTACAGAAGGATTGCTGTGGATATCATGGACCGAGCATGTGAGCAATGATGAGGTGTTGGAAAGAATGGAAACGAAAAGAAAATTAATAGTGAGCATTAGGACGAGACAACTGATGTTCCTGGGACATACAACGAGGAAGGAGGGCTTAGAGAACCGGATACTAAAAGGGCAGATAGAAGGAAAAGATACAGAGGAAGGCAGCGGATAAGATATTTGAAGGGCCTGATCAGGTGGATGACGGAACGGGAGGTTGCAAAGTGTAACAGGAGAAAACATACTAAAAGCCACCAGGGATAGGGAGACGTGGAAAGCCATGATCACCTACGTACTGAAAGGACAAGGCACATAGAAGATAATAGAAGTAGAAGCTGATTATAAGATGGGGGCGAAATGACCAGACTCGTTTCCGTTACCAAATACTGACACTGCAATCCACGAGTTAGCAAAACTGGACTACTTGTCAAAAATTGACCTCCAGCCACCATACAATCAAATAGAAATTCACAAGACATTCAAGGAAATAACTGCGATAAACACTCCTAAAGACTTATTAAGATGGACAAAAAAAAACTTCCGTCATAATTTTTCAAAAAGAAATTAAAAAGTAAATATTGACAATTGTATTGTAAATCTTAATGGTAAAAACAAAAATATAATAATATACCGAGACGATATAGGTGTAGGAACCAGAACTAAAAATTAGTTAAAATATAAAACAGAGCAAATTTTGATGACATTAAAAAGATATTCTTGGTCAAAACCAAAGAGAAATATAATTTTAACTCTAAGAAGCCATCATATTTTGGATACAAATATCAAATAACACATGTCATCTGATGATACACTAACAAAAAATGTAGAAATAGCTACTTCAAGAAATGGAAATGAATTAGAATCCTTTCTTGGGCTGATAAATCTTTATCGTAAATATATACCCAGATATAGCAACATAGTAACCATTTACAAAATTAGGCAAATCAGGCAAAAAGATCACACTGAATTTGAGTGATTGTATTCAAATGGCCAGAAAAGGTCTCATAACGAAGGTTCTAATCATATGAAGTGAATGTAATGGTAAGTATAGAATCATTAGAAATGTATGAGGTCACTGCTCAGGTTATCCAGGAGAATCTGGATGTGCTTTTTGTTCTTTATGCAGTATGACCAAATTCTCGATGCCTCCTGCGATGAACCGACTGGGGTTTGGTCGTTTGAAATAATGATAGATCGGGAAGCCTTCCTCACCATCCCTAAATGTCTTGACGTAGAGGGCTTGAGTTTGCTGATCATTGTGTCTGGCTAAAAACTGAAATGCTACATGTGTGGAGAGTTTGGGCATCTCTCCTCCTACGAAGGGAAGAATATCCCTCTCGACCAAAATCCCCACTCTGGGAGCGTCTTCGAAATCCGTCTCTCTTATAGTGGTCATGCCAGCTGCCAAAACCTGTCTAGTCGTACCCCTCATTCCGGTCAAAAGTTCAGCCCACATTCCCTGAAAAGCCTTTGCCAGTTGCCGGCGAAGCATCGGAGAAAGTGGAGGTGGAATGGCTGAATATTGGCAAGTTCAGAGAAAAGCGTCAAGTAACGTGATCTCGGTCCCCTGAAACCTCCAGAAGTAAAGGCATGTACAGCACTACTCCCTTTGCTAGCGCGAAAGGCGACGCCTCGGCCTAGAAAACTGGTTCATTTTGAGAATTTGCTCAAGAGATACGAAGCAACGAAGCAGGAGGTTCGTTCTATATGGCTTCGGGCACCTGTGTTGAATGTCTCACTAACGATGAGTTATTACTCACCTGGCTGATGATGCGTAAGTTCCTCTGAGTAGGCAAGAAATTTTTGAAGTTGTCCAGCAAAAGGATTCAACCTGCGTACGTTGTGGGCTGCCGACGGAGACCGTCGAACATGCTTTCTTCCGCTGCAGCGTTGTTGTCACGTTGCGCAGGTTTATTGAAGGAATCATGGTTCGTATGTTGCGTGGAAAATTCTTTATCCTCGAGGCCCTTTCTGTCTGTACCAATGTTGCACCTCCGTTAAATAAGACTGAGCACTATGTGCTCTTCTGCTTACTAGATGTTATACGAGTCGTGATTTGACCGACGCGACAGGAATAATTCCATCGGGACGAGAAGTTCACTCTTCCCAACTAATTCTGTACTTTAAGCATCAGCTTAACAACTGACATCACATAGCAATCGAATTACCTCTTCCTTGTTTCTGGCAAAGTTTTCACAACTCAGCCTTTGGAATGCGTCCTTCGCCATGTTAATTCACCTTTGGATTCCTGTGTCGAACTTTCCGTCTTCTGTTGAAACTCTTCCCAGGTATTGATTTTAGCATCCACGACATGTATTTCGCATTTTGGCTGCTCTTTTTGCTGATGACCATGCATTCGATTTTCTTCCAGTTTATTTTTTGTCCTTTTTTGTCACTCTTTTTAGCTACCTTCTGTATGAGGCATTGTAGTTTCCTTTCCATGTTTGCTATTAGCATTATGTCATCTGCGTGCATATGTTGTTCAAATTGTGGCCTTCAATGACAAATCCTGGCATAACATTAGGGTTCAGAGAATTGTCTCGCTAGCACGAATAATGTCATGATGTATTCACTCGCCAGAAAATAATTTCTCGTCAGAACAGTTGTTATGAAAATAATTGTAGAAAAGATAGAAAAAAATCACGTCACATCGTTAGCAAAGGGATTTAAATTCATATACCATGTTACTATCGATTATATCACATATCCTTCTCTGGATGTGCGTTGTGGTGCAGTGGATATCGACTCGGAACGACAAACCGGGGTGCCGAGTTCGATTTCCAGTTGAATTCCGTGCATTTACTTACACACAAATACCCTTGGGAAAGATAATAACCCGATTCTTCCCTCCAGTTATGGGTTAAATAATAGCACAGATTGGGTTCTACCGCAGAAAGTCTACCGCAGAAAGTCTACCGCAGAAAGTAATGTCAACCGATAATCTTCTACCCATTCAGTCATGTCTCTTCCGAGACATGATCGACCAAAATGTGTCTCACGTATGTCACTTAATTTACTGACACTCCTTTGGGTTTTACTAAAAATGTGTTGTTGGTAATTTTAATATAAAAATATATTTTTGGCGTTTTACTATAAGAAAGTATAAATTGTAATGTTTTTATAAAAATGTACGGCTAATATTTTTACCATAAAAATGTTCATTTATAATGTTTTCGTGATTTGACTTTTGTTTTGGGGGTTCACTATTTGCCCATAGCTGGAATCCTAACAAGTTCTAATTTTCTGGGTCACGATGAATCAATAGATGGTTCTAAGCTCATCAAAACCTCTAATTTCTCGGTCAGTGGACGTGCTACCATATGGAAAATTAACAGAGGACGAGAGGATTAATAACAGAAAAGAAGTAAAAACTAGAAATAATAATTTTACTTGTACCACAAATGAATGTTAAGTAACAACTACTCGCGGATTAATACATATTTCTTCCTAAAATTTGAAAATATCTTGAACATTTATTAATCTACCATTCGTCCGTGCAGTTAATAGTATTGGCATATCTTGTCCGGTGCTTCTTTTATTTATTTCGGGGTTTTCGACAAAATCTAAAGAGGAATCTGCAATGTAATCGATTTTGATTTTGTACCCAGACTTCAGTCATATTCTCACTGATATTTTATGGTTTCTCTTTGTCTTTTCTACAAATGTTGTATATCGACGAACAGACAACGCGCATATATATAAAAATATGAGTTATATTTTTATTGATGACGATGAACCGTGTAGCCTAGTGAACAGAGAGTGAGAGCGCGCTTCTAAGGGTTGACGGGGGGGGTCGTCTGTTGCTCCTCTGGTCTGGTCTGGCTCTCTCGTCTGCCTCTGTCTCGTCTCTCTGCGTCTGAAATCCGTGCGCCGAGGTCTTTTATAATCTCCAAACCGGTACTTCCGGATTTTGCCTCGCCCACGCACGCCCACGTAATTCTCAGAGACACCTGTTCTGTCTGCCTCTTGTGGCCATTTCCGCTACTGCCGGAAATAAGGTCAAACAAACATCCGTTCCTTTCAACGACCGGAAAACACCCCCGCTTGCATCAGCCTTTCCTCGGGTGGGGCGAGATTGTTATATTACACAAATATTTTTACAACTCTTGCTCTGATGTGCTTCTTTACGTGGGGCCCCGCCCAAATGAATTTTCTTCTGCGACTTGATTGGTATCTGGTTTCCTCCCTTTTACTGTCAAAATAGTCAAATTTAATCTCCACGTCTACTCTAAGTAAAACAGAAAACTGTACTGGATTGCTATGTTATATATGTCATTCTGTATGGCAGAGAATGTTGGTCAATCTCTTTAAGGACGAAAGAGAGACTCAAAGCAGCAGAAATATTGTTCGACAGAAGTTTGCTGAGTTTGTTTGACCGAGCATGTGATAAACGACTATTTGTTGGAGAAAATGCAAACCAGAAGAAAACGCATTCTTAACATCATGGACAATATAGATTAAGTTCCTGGGACACGTAATGAGGAAGGAAGGCTGGAGAAGCTAATACTCACAGAATGAATAGAAAGTAAGTGAGGCAGTGGAAAGCAGTGTTAGACATACTTGATAAGCTTCAGCAAATGGATAGTGGAAAAGAGTTTGGGTGAGATACCAAGAGAAAACCTATTACGAGCGACAAGTGACAGAGGCAAGAGAAAGTCTTTTTTCACCTTACGTCAATGAAAGGACAAAGTCCGCATAGAAATGCATATAAATCAGTTGAGTGCCATACGTGAGGTGATAATGTATCGAAAGAGATATGACTGACTAGACAGAAGATTATCCCGCAGTAAGTTGCCATTGTTTTCTACACTAGACTCGTTGCCGGCCAAGGCAAGTGAACCCAATCTGTCCTATTATTTAACCCATAACTGGAAGGAAGCGACGGATTAATACCTTTCCCGAGGGATTTTGAGAGTAAGTGAATGCAACGAATTTAAATGGAATTTGAACTCGACTCCGCGATTTCTCGTCTGAGCCGATATCCACTGCACCACAAATAGAGAGAGAGAACAAGAAAGAGAGAGAGAGAAATAAAGATAAATCGGTAAAAACGGATAAGATAATACAAAGAATTTATGTAAATAATATAAATAAATAACAATAAAGAGCGTGTAGAAAAGAATAAATTAACACATAGTTAAATGGTTATGAATCCAGAAATTATTTCGGCAGTTGTGTCAACTTTAAATTGTCCCCTCAGACCCTAAAAATCAAATAGTTTAATTTAATTCAGAATATGTGGTTGACACAACTGCCGAAAAAAAAATTGAATTTTTCACCTTTCAGGTGTCGAATTTCATTATATATATATATATATGTATATATATATATATATATATATAATTTTTATAATATATATATATATATATATAATGTACATAGATATATATATAATAGATAATAGATATATGATAGAAATATATATATATGAAGAAAAAACAAAATATATATAGATTATATTTATATAATATATACATATATGTGTTATATATTTATATTATGCATATATCATATTTCTATACATTATATATATATATATATATATATATATATATATATATATATATAAGTCCATGTGTGGGTTTGTATGTCTGTGTGATGATAGCATTATTAACAGACAGAGATAAATATTTCGACCACGGAAAAATAAAATTCCAGATGAAATTAAGAAAATACTCAATTTGTTTTATATATATATATATATATATATATATATATATATATGTAATTCCCTGCAGGTGTCTAGCAAATTATTTCTTTGCCGGTCTGAAATTATTATAATCACCTCTTGGGCACAGAATTGAGTTGTGGGCTAATCAATTTCCATTCACGAGGATTGAAAAGAACCAAAATAAAATTAGTAAAAAATTAACTGAAATAAATATATTCATTATTCTCTAAAAATTAATGTTTTACTTCTTTTTTTGTTTGCTTTATGAATGAAAGTCTCTAATGTGTTAGTGAACGTTCATGTGTATACCTTCTTTTGTTTGCATGTATGTATGTCTTTTACAATTTTGCCATCAAACCTAAGTATGTATTAAAAGGCTATTCCCAATTCATTTCGTATTATTTTTACTTCTAACGCAAGAAGTTATCTTAAGTGGCTGCAGAGTTAGAGAAATAGAAAAAAACTTAATTCATCGACATATCTTCTAGATATGTGTGTAAGGATAAGATAAATTACATCTTCATACGTTTTTCTGTGCTTCAATGTGAAGTTTTGGTAGTACGCATTTATGTGCGCTACAAAACTGAGTGTCGGAATAGTGGATAATATCACATGAGTGTCTTGCATTTTTATCTGCTTTCAGCAATTTCCTTTTTCTTTCTTCATAAATATTTTTTTATCATTTTCTTTTTTAATTTCCAGCTGTTCATTCTTTTATTCTTTCTTTTCTGTTATTTTCTTTTCTTTTTTTCATTCAGCATGGATGACGCTAATCTCCCTGAAAACAATACACTGCGCTTCTTCGGTTTCACTCTCCCACCCGACCTCAACACAATCAATAGCTAAATCTAATGCTAGGAATTTCGTGTCACTGTTTCGGACCAGGAAGTGTTTTTTCCCCCGTCAGAATCCATCTTGCACCTATACAAATCTACCATCCGTCTGTGCAATGAATACTGTTGTCATATCTGTTCAGCTGCCCCTTCTATTCACCTCAGGACTTGCGACAAAATTCAACCAGAATCTGCAGTGTAATTGACACCGATCAGGCAGCTGGACTTCAGTCAATTTCTCACCGACGAGGTGAGGATTCCCTCTGTGGATTCCCTCTGTCTTGTTTACAAATATTTTCACGACTTCTGCTTTTATGAGTTTAGCTCCCTGCTGCCTCCTCCTCATGATTTTACTCGAGCTACTAGACTAGCAACTAGGTCCCAGCTTTTTACCGTTATAACAGTCAAATGTAGCCACCACTTCTATTCCAACAGTTTCTTATCTTACACATCCCCACTATGGAATTCCTTTCCGTATACTTGCTTCCCTGATAAAGAAAACCTCCGATAGTTTAAGAGCAACATCAATTGCCATCTATTATCTCCTTTTCTTCTGTCTTTCTCTTATCATTTCCCTGAAAACCCCCTGTATCTTGTTTTTTTTTCTTTTCGCTCTACTCTTACGTAACCTCCTTCGTACTAGTATTTCCATCGTTCTGTTATTCATTCTCTGACACTCCCAATAACATGTTTCATTTTTCTTTTCAATCTCCTCTCATGTAGCCCCCACCTGCGCACCCGTGGCAGTACTGCCTTGCTCTGGGGTAAAATGATATTGAAAAAGAAAAATTAACTAGGCTACACTATGTCTCTATTCTGCATTTTAATTGCAATTTTTTTTTAGACGTCAAAATATTTATTCTTTTATAATTATCATATCTTTGTTTTCTTTTTTTCGCAAACGTCTTTTTTTTTGTCTTTTTTCTCCAGTGCAATTCCCATTTTTTTTACCCTTTTGCTTTCTATCTTTCTCCATTCTTTCATGTTTCATTCTTTCCTTTCTTCCTTTATTGTTTCTATCTTTTTTCTTTCTTTTTAACTTCATTCATACTCTTTCTTTTCATTCTTTCTTCTCTCTCTTCATTCTTTCTCTATATAGTTAGTGATGACTTTTTTCCTTCAATTATTCCTTCTTTGAGGTTTTCGTCGACATCACGTTAAAACACAGTTTCCTCTACGATCAACAAAGACAAACAACATCGAGCATGGGCGGTACCTAGATGGAAGTCCTCTTGGAGATATCAGATGCTGTAAATACAGCAGCTAGACCAGACGGCTTTGTAATGGAGTTGCTGATAGCCTTAGATAAATTCAGCATAGAGAAAATTACAGAAATAATAAATAAACATTATAAATGTGGTGTAATAAAAGACGACTTAAGCAAGTCTATTTTCATAGCACTGCCTAAGAAGCCAGCCGCAAACGAGTGCGAATTCTACCGCACAATCAGTTTGATGAGCCCCATAACAAAACCGATCGTCCGAATCCTGATGGATAGAGTGAGAAGCATAATCAGACCCGATATAGGACAGGAAGAGTGCGGGTTCATCAAAGACAATTAGAGCAAAGAACGCCATATTTATGATTAGGATGCTATCCGAAAAGGCAATACTAATGAGAAAGAACGTGTACCTAAGTTTTATCGATTATGCAAAGGCGTTTGACAAAATACGCAAGAAAGAATTGATAAAAATGTTCGATAACCTCAACATATTTGGGAAAGACATAAAGGTCATCAAGAATCTCTACAAACAGACAACGAATACAGCAGATATACAAAGATAGAAAGGGGCGTAAGACAAGGATGTGTATTTTCACCGATCTATTTAACTTGTACAGCGAGAATATTTTGAGAACCCTACATATTATGCTAGGATTCGCCATTGGAAGCCACAATTTGAACAACGTAAGGTACGCACATGATAAAATGCTGATGGAAGACACGGAAAGGAAACTACAAGACCTCCTACAGAAGGTAACTGAAGAGAATGATAAGAAAGGACTACAAATAAACTGCAAGAAAACCGAATGAATGGTCATCAGCATAAATAGCAGTTCAAAATGCCAAATACAGGTGGGAGATACTAAAATCAAGCAGGTACAAAAATTTAAATACCTAGGAAGTGTTCTAACAGAAGACGGAAAATGGGACACAGAGATACGAAAGTGAATTGTCATGGCGAACGATGCATTCCAGAAGCTGAATAAAGTATTAAAAGAAAGGAAAACTTTGCTAGAAACAAAGAAGAGGGTACTGGAAGGCTATGTGATGTCAGTTCTTCAATATGGCAGTGAATACTAGACAATATCATCAAAGATGAAAAGAAAACTTGAAAAAACTGAAATGTGGTTCTACAGAATAATGCTGCGGATATTATGGACCGAGCATGTGAGCAATGATGAGGCTTTGGATAGGATAGAAACGAAAAAGAAATTAATACTGAGCATCTGGAAGAGACAGCTAAAGTTTCTGGGACATGCAATGATGAAGGAGTGCTTGGAGATTCTGATACTAACAAACCAGATAGAGAGAAGGAGAGACAAGGGGAAACAGCGTGAAATATACTTGACTGGCCTGAGCGGGTGAATGACAGAATGGTGGGGGGTGCGTGGTGTAACAAGAAAAGTGCTAAGACCCATCAGGGGTAGGGAGATGTAGAAGGTCATGATCGCCTATGTCCTGAAAGCACAAGGTACAACGAAGAAGAAGAAGAAGAAGAAGAAGAAGAAGAAGAAGAAGAAGAAGAAGAAGAAGAAGAAGAAGAAGACACATTTATGTGTGTGGGGGTGAATAGACAGTGGCTCGGTTTTGTTCATTGGAGAGCCGAGTTCTAACTACCGTTGGCTTCGTTATCTTTACTTACGTGCATATAAACTTCGGAATATCAATTCCGCGAACCTCGAATTAACAAAACAAAGAGTATTTGCAAAAATTGATGTCAAGTCAACATACAATCAAAGTGAATTGACGAGAAATTCAAGAAAATAACCACGATAAACACCCCTAAAAGCTTAATAAGATAAACTCGTCTACAGTTTGGGGTAAAAGCTTTAATCATATTTTTCAAAAAGCAATTGAAAGAGTCTTATTAGGAAAAAAAATTAATATACCAAGACAATATAGGGGTAGGTGCAAGATCTAAAGAAAAATTAAAATGTAAAACAAGGCAAATTTTACTGAGATTTAAAAAAATGGCAGCCGGAACCATAAACAAATATAATTGTAATTTTGACAGTAAGAATATATCATATTTGTGATATCTAATATCAAAAGAAGGCATATCACCCGATTATAGACTAACAAAGAAAACAACAGAAATATTTGTTCCAAAAACAAACAAAAAAACTCCTTTTAGGGGCTAATATTTTTTTTATATAGTAAAGACATACCAAGATACAGCGACTTAATAGATCCATTCGAAAAATTTTCGCAAAAACAATGAATTTGACTGTACACAAAATACAAATATCGCTTTTGAAATACTAGAGAATAATCTGAAAAGTAAACCGATAATAATGGTTTTTGATCTATCATAAAGTAACGTTAATCACTGACGCAAGTGAAAAGGCGATTGCTGCTGTTTTATCAAAAGAACATCCATTAATGTACGTATAAGAAAGTTAACGTCAGCAAAAAGTAATTACTATTAATTAATTAATTAATATTGAAAAAGAAGTGCTAGCAATTGTATGGACATTGTAAATAGCACGAAAATTTTGATTAAAAAATATTTTTATTAAAATGGGACAACAAAGCATTAGATTTTATATTTAATCAGAGAAAAAATGTCCAAAGGTCACATCGTCGAGTACTGGAAGATGGGCAATAAATTCGATTTCGATGTAGTCTATGTAAAAGGGAACACTATGCGTACAGTTCAAGAATAGAACAGAACAAAAAAACAAGAAATTACTGGAGATAAAATCATACACTGAGTAGGTACAGATGTTCTTCCTCTAAATAGACACAAAATAGAAACAAAGAAAGACCCACTATTAAGCAGAATATTAAAGTGAATAAAACTTAATATATAGAGCAATGTCTTGATGGCAGAGGTAAATTAAAAAAAAACAAACAACAAACTAACCATAGAAAATTATGCAATATGCAATGGAAAGGTAATACTAGCTTCACAAATACTGACAAAAAAGGATTATATGAAGATGTACATTGTGGCATAACAGCAACGCAAAGAAGCATATCGACCAAGATATTCAAAAGACGTAGGTGAATACGTTAAGAGATGCCCAAAATATGCGAGAAAATTCAAGCAAGCGAAAATTCACTCAGAGTCCAAGGTAGCAGAAACATGGGTTAGGGTCCACATGAATCACACACATATAAGAGATAGGTAATTATTCTTAGTATTAATGAACTCTATTCATGATGGCAAGAAGATATCCCTTTAAATTAGAGAAAGGCAAGTAAATAAAGCCAGTACTAAGAACTTTATTCTCAAGGAATAGAGCACCCCAGATAATAATCGACAACAATTTGCGATGAGAACTTATGTGCGTGGCTAAAACAAATTAGACGCATAACATACAAGACACCACCATATTCCTCAAAATTTAATGCTATTGAGGAAAAAATGGTACAAACAGTGAAAATGGGATTGAAAGCATTCACACCAGTTAATGATAACATAGAAGCATATTTACTAAAAATGCTTCTCAGTTACAGAGCCATTCCACATGTGGGAACAAGAATGAGCCCTTTGGAATTAATGGGTAGACAAATCAAAATTCCATTATCTATGTCCTTTGCAACGAAAGAAAAGTTATCATATACAAAGAATAAAGAGGCGAATTCAGAAGAAGAAAATTTCATGATACAAAAAGGACACAACACGGCTATAATTGACAAAAAGGGACAATATATAGTTGCACATGCAGATTAGTTCAGAAACAGAAAAGAGCAGCATGATGTGGAAATGGAAGGGCAGGAACAAGAAAAGGCAGAAAGTTACAAAAGTGGAACAGAGCAGGAAATGACAGAAAGCAGGAATATGAAAACAGACAAATATGAAGAGAGACCAAGATCACAATTGAAGAGAAAACAAGAAGGCCAAGAGAAAGGACAATTTAATATAAAAATATTCAGGATTATTAAAAGATAAACAAGGATGAATGACCTCTCCTGTTCAGAGAGGTGTAGTATCGTATGAAAGTAAATAGTCAAGTATAAATAGAGAACAACTGATGAGTTAAGACACAAAAAACCTTGTCATCACAATGGACACGGAGAACTGTGCTATAACGACCACTACGTGTAAAGAAATACGAAATATGACAGTTTCATATCTGGGATTTTCATTTTGTCAGTTCTCAACAACTAAAGAAATTTCTTAGTTTCTGTACTTTTTTCTTCAATTATTCAGTTTAATTCTTTGTCAATATTTTTGTTAAGCAGGGACACCATGTTTCTGTCAGTGTCGTCCATTGTTTTCTATTTCTGTCTACTTCCGTTTCTAAACTATCTTCTGAGAAAAAGATTAAAAAGGAGTTAGTTTTTATTTTATTTTATTTTATTTTAGACGAAAACATAAAATGTGGCTCAAGGTCAGTATTAATGGGTAAGGAAAATGCTAGTTATCATTGTAATTATCTTTAATTGAGCTCACACTGGAAAATTATCATTCACACAAGTACCATATTTGCACTTGTCTTATATTGTAACCCAAAAAATACCTCAAATTTACTATAAAATGTAAAAGTAGTCTCATAATTTTTAGTCCAGACACCACCCCGGTAAAGAGTAGTAGAGGTTTATCACTTGCTTTTGTTTTGGAATGGGTTTCCGCTTTCTTCGAAAATCTTCCTATTCTCTTTCACTCCCAGTCACTACTTACGCTTTAATGACATTAACGCCTTGCTTAAGGAGATCTGATTAAAAATATTAAATTAATGAAGAATTACTTATCTTAGTGTCTTAAAATGCATGGCTTAATAACTTTATTCAGACTTTTTAAATACTGACGGCCATTCAAATCATATTTAATGCGCTTAGGAGATAACTGGCTTTTTCTCAAAATATTATTATTAATATTATTATTTCTTTTTTTTTTTTGTAGATGAAGACATTATGTTCGTGTGACATACACAAACAGGAAATTGTAGGATCTCTCAGACAGGCGCGAATAAAGAAAGAAAATCTACCAGCAACTTTCAGAAACAAAAATTAACCTTACCAGAAAGAGTATAGCCAAGATGATATATATATATATATATATATATATATATATATATATATATATATATATATATATATATATATATATATATATATATATATGCGCGTGACTCTTTGGAAATGAATTGAGTTCTCTCGGTGACTGGCGTGTGTAAGCACTGCTGATATACAACACGTTAAAATTTCCCTTCTCTGATGCGTCCATGGCTTAGGGGTTAGCGACAACGACTGACACCAAATCGGTCGAGTTTCGATCCCGGCCAGAGGCGAGTGGATGCGTCTAGCCACACTGATGAGCTGTGATACAGTGAAACAGGCTTGTATGTGGATGACGAATATGTATATATAGTATGTCAAAATATTCCCAAATTGACATTCGTTTAATTGCCATTTCAGCGAGAAAAATCTCGCTACACCAGCAACGATCAAAAACAAAAAATTATTAATTTAAATATGGTACAAAAGTCCTATACCAGAAAAAGACCAAAACATATACATACACATGAAGTTAAAAATTATTTATTTAGATTTATCGACCAGACATAGGAAAAAAGGAAAAGCACACAGAGATTTATGACTCGATATTCAGTCAGTCAGTTGAGTGCCATACGTGATACACGCTTGGTCGATCATGTCTCGAAAGAGTCATGACTGACTGGGCAGAAGATTATCCCGCAGTAGGTTGCCATTGCTTTCTGCGGTAGACTGGTTACCAGCCAAGGCTATAGAACCCAATCTGTCCTGTTATTTAACCAATAACTGGAGGGAAGAGACGGATTAATACCTTTGCCAAGAGTATTTGTGCGTAAGTGAATGCAAGAAATTCAACTGGAATTCGAACTCGGCTCCCCCTTTCTCGTTCCGAGTCAGTCATGCACCACAACGCACATCCCAGATATTAAAAGATTTATATATTTGCCTGTGTAAATAGATAATACTATTTACTTTGAGCACTCCACTTTGATTAATTTTAATATTAATAAAATTAATATTAGTAGGATCTGTTTTTTGGGGATTGGATTCAATATATATATATATATATTAAGGTATATTTAAGTGCTCAATATAGGGTATAGATCGTATATAATATAAAAATGGATATTGAAGTCAACTCTCAAAGGAATCAATACACAATAAAAAACTGAATATGCAGATCAAAAATATACTCAAGAACGAAGTGTTCATCACTCATTTGCTACCCAGATTTTATTTATATCCGGGTGTGTGTATAAAAAATAAGCATGAAGAAATGCGATTTGACTTTACAGTCTGATGAATGTGGTGTGAACATTTGGTTACTTAATCCATACATACACCCCCCCCCACACACACACACATATATATATATATATAGTTTATTTGTTTGAACATAATTTATCGGATTTTAATTCCATTTCATTAATCTCCAGAATTTTCCGTAATATGTATATAGATACATGTGTGTGTGTGTGTGTGTGTGTATGTGTGTGTGTGTGTTTGTGTGTGTGTGCATAATTTTTAAATGTCTTTTTCCCTCCCTCTTCCTTTGATACGCCTAGGTGCGTATATTCTAATATAATCTACATCGTCCTTTTAACCCAACTCTCACCTTTCTTTCATATTTCTTTGCTTTTATTTAAATGAACTTCCGGTCTATGAATTTTCTTTTGACCTTTCATAATAAACGGTCGCTGACAAAGTGAGTTTACTTTGCACAAATGCTCATACGACACACCTACTTTCAAAATGTTCTTTGAAAAAATATACATATTTAGTTCTGTAAATATATAGTTCGATTTACAATGATCCCACTGGCTGGATCAGTTTTAATATTAATTAGGATAATATTGATAGTATGTTCCTTAAGATTTTACCTACATGCCACTTTCTGTTTGAATATATTAATTACTTCAGGTGCTTATAAGAACAAGTTATAAAAAGCTCACCCGTCCCTTCTTTCATTCTCCTTCAATTCATCAAACAATCGAGTGAAACTCGATTTACATCTAGGGCCATCCCTTCATAGAATTTAACGTTGTTAAGCGTTTTTGTGCTGTCTAAGCCAACTAATCTTTTAGCACTTTAGATTACAAAGTAGGTATGTCTGCCTTTAGACTTTAATCAGTTTCATTTTTTTTTATTGTCGATTTTGTTAAGAGATTTTATCTGGATAAGAGTTTTAGATCGTGGCAATTTGTCCGTTTTTCCATCAATGCTTTTGGTCTTTCTTTAATATATATATATATATATATATATATATATATATATATATATACATATATGCAATAATAATATAACATATATATATATATATATATATATATATATATATATATATTACGGAAATGGATTTATAAGTTCGAAAATTTCACATAACCTTTTGTTTCTAGATTTGCATGTAGGTTTTCCCCCATCAAGTCGGATATTGAACTCTTTTTGCAGATATCATTATTGTTATTATTGTTATTAGTATTGTTTGTAGTAGTAGTAGTAGTAGTTGCAATTGTAGTAGTAATTGTTGTTGTTACTGTAGCAGTAGTAATTCGTTTAGTAGTAATTTAGTAGCGTTGATATCTTAGATAATATCTATCTCAACATATGAAAGAGGATCATGTATAATTTCCTCCCAGATGAAGAGGAGACTTGGAACTACAGAAATCATTTTCTTTTAGATGATGCTGAGATTACCACGTGAGTAAATTTGAAATTTTCAAAAAATCGGAACAAAATGAAATCATATGATTAATATAGAAAAAAAAAAACAATTGACAGTTCTATGACAGACAATTTTACAATAAGATTTTTGTGAATTTTTATGCCTACATGATTTATTGACGGCAAATTGGGCAGGGTAAAGCATTGAGTAAACTACCATACGAGTTTATGCGAATGGATGACAACAAAACCTGATATTAAGAGGAAAAACTGTTGATTTTTTATGACGGGCTTGACGTATTTGCTCTACTCTTCTTTACATGACAGCAACGGACACTTGGACAGCAATGGGCACTTCTTATATGCGCTGTTTTCCATCGGTACATCAGCAATAATCACCTTCCTCATCTCCCGGTCACTTATATCTCTTAACACCACTTATCCTGTTGCATCTTCCAAACCCTGCTCCGCTAACCATCTACTCAAGCCCATCAAGAATGTTACGCGTTTCTTTACCCTCTCTTTCTATGTGACCTGTGAATATCAGATACTCCAAGTCCTCCTTCCTCAGTACATGTCCCAAGAATTTCAGCTGTTTTCTCCTGAAGTAAAGTATTAATATCTTTTTAATTTCTATCCTATTCAAAACCTCATCATTACTTATATGTTCGGTCCATGGTAATCTCATCATCCTTCTGTAAGACCACATTTCGGTTGCTTCTCATTTATCTTTGAGGTGATCTTCATCTTTCATTGTCCAGCATTCACTGCCATATTGAAGAACAGACATCACATAACAATCTAGTACACTTTTATTTGTTTCCAGTGAAACCCTTCAGTAAATGTATAAATCTACCTACATTTTCCCCAACAATTGCTTAATTAGTAACGTATCATTAAAACACTTATCTAAAAAAAATCGTTTCTCAGGCGATCACCGAAGTTAAGCAAGGTCAAACCTGGTCAGTAACTTGATGGGTGGCGGCGTTAGAATATCATAGTTGTAAGCTTGAATGTGTGGGTAATGTAATAAATAATGGCCCAGAATTGTTAATCAGAGAGCCGAATTCGATTCGTTATATTCACTCTGATGCCCTTGGGAGAATGTATAAGACTCCCTTTTTTCTACACAAGAAGGTTTTAATTAATATGACCTACGATCTAAAAAATATGTTCGGGCTTTAAATAACATGCAAAGCGTTGATAAACCGAAGAAAACGCATTAATCAAACAATTATAACCAGAATAAGAGCCCAAATAGGTTTGTACGCCGATGTCACCACTCTCGCCTCCTACAAAAATCTGGTGTAGGCGTCAAAGCTAACCTCGCAGCCGAGATTGAAAAAGACCTCCAATCCATATTGGACTGGGGTAAGAAATGGCTAGTAAATTTTAATGCTTCTAAAACGAACCTACTCTCAATTAACCATCATCGACAATCGCACCTACCTCCCATTAGCATGGACCAGGCTTGCATCCCAGAGAGTAAAACACTACGCCTCCTTGGTTTCACACTTTCAGTGGACCTCAAATGGAATGATTATATCGAATCCATTGCTAAATCCGTTGCTATGAAAGTCAGTTCTCTGTGTAGGGTCTGGAAGTTTTTTCCGTCTAAATCTATCCTCTACATATATAAATCTACCATCCGCCCGTCTGGTCGGGTGCCCCTGCTATTCTCCTCGGGCTTCTCGATAAGGTTCAGAGGAGGGTCTGTAATGTGATAGATACCGACTTGGCAGACCGCCTGCAGTCTCTTTCCCACCGGCGCGACGTGGCTTCCCTGTGTCTCTTCTATAAATACTTTCACGGCTTCTGCTCCGATGAACTTAGATCACTGGTGCCCCCTAAATACGAATTTGAGCGCGACACTAGATTAGCAACTAGATCCCACCCTTTTAAAGTGAAACCGATAAAATACAACAGTTTCTTTCCTCGCACTTCCCGACTGTAGAATTCTCTTCCACACGATTGCTTCCCCGACAGCTACAATCTCCAGGAGTTTATATGTAAGGTCAATAGACACCTCCTAACACACTAACCTGCTCCCATTCTATCAAACACTCTTCCCATCTGCCCAACCCTCATCCTCGGTATCCTTACTCATCTGTCACCTTCCTCCTGACATTCCCTATATCTAAACACTGCTTCTCTTTACCTTCCCCTATGTAGCCCCATGCGCAATAGTGGCAGTGGAATGCCTTGCTTGGGGTGAGATGATTAAAAAAAAAAGAGGTTTAGATTGAATAATTTTCTGTGGATAGTAATATACAATATACAGTAATTGAAAATTGCTTCTAATTAAACTATATATGAAAGGGAAGATCTACATTCATACCTTTCCTAATGATATTAACGCACAAATGAATATGTGAAAATCGACTGGAATTACAACTCAGCATTCCAATTTTCAGTTCTTAGCTGTTATATATTTAACTATAGGCACACCCAAGATTACAACACTTGAATTTCCTAAGCGATAACACATCCTGGTACTGACCAGAATAGACGTTGCTTAATTTTGATGATCGTACGAGAACCGGTGTTTCACCGTGATATGGCCATATGCCACTTACTTTAAGAAAACGAATTACAATATTATTCAATCACTGATGATATATTCTCATCGTGCTATTCGACACCCAAACACAGTAAACTATCCAGTCGTTCATAATCGTTTCCTCATTCAGAATAATCAAGGTAGAATGGAATCGAAATTAAAAGAATTCATTAAGATTTCATAATTTTCAATTGCTAGAGTGCCTCCAAGATAGAAGTTACGAAAGCCTAGCAATTAAGCCTCAAAAAAGCAATTTAAACCCATTAATAACCAATGCAAAATATGGAATTAATTTAAAAAAAATAAAAACTGCATAGAATTGTCAAACATCTGGTATTAATACAGGTTTAAAAAAGATGATATTAATTGGAGGTTCATAAAAGCCTCGTAATGATCATAGCCTATAAAAATCCAATATTATTACAGCTATATATAAAATCTATTAATTAACCGTTTGTAAACATCTAATAAGGATTGTAGACTTCTATAAAAATCCGATATTAATACTCTTCTTTTTAAAAGTTTATAGAAAAGGTCATATTAATTAAAGATATTTAAGTATCTGCTAATGATTACAAACTTCTTTGAAAATCTAGTATTAATATAGGTTTTTAGAAAAGATGCTATTAACTAAAGGTTTATAAATACCTGATAATAATTACCAAGGTCTGTAAAGATCTACTATTATAAGAGGTTTATAGAAAAGGTGATATTAATAAGAAGCTTTTATAAACCAAATAATGATTATAAACTTCTAAAAGATCACGTTTTATGTAAGTTTATAGAATATGTGATATTAATAAGAGGCCTGTAAAGGTTTGATAGTAATCATAAATCTCTAAAAAATATTATTAATATGATAATAATATAGTGTCTATATATTAATACCATAGTACCTACGTGTGTTATGCTCTAAAATGATATAGGAGCACACATAGACACAACAAATGAAACATAAAAATGCCGGACGACTTACACACGTATGATAACTAAAAAAAGCGTCGAATAAGAAAATATTAAACAAAAAGAGTATTAATATAAAATATATATCATTTATTATAAAGAGAGAGAGAGAGAGAGAGTATTATTGTACTTATAGCATTTCTGTGCTTTAAATAATAATTTCAAGTAATTATTTACTGTCTTCAACTTGATACTCGTTCAACAAATAGAAATACATGTAATCCGTTTATTTCTTTCATTTTTTCCAATTGATTCTTCTATCCTCGCTGGAAACAACTTAGCAAGTCGTAGTCTTTATATTTTCATACAATTCTTAACTACATACCTACGTGTGTCAAGCTTTTGCGGTAATGAATGAAATTAAACGTATTTTTTAAATGTATTATATTTCCGGAGAAAGTCATTGTAATGGAAAAAAGAATAAGACAGAAAAGAGCAACAATAACAACAAAAGCGCAAAGAAAATTCGAGAACATTTACGAGCAGACGAGAGACCAGCAATCCTTAAATATAATAGAGAAAAAATGCAAGCAAGGAGGAATTATATGGACGATGAAGAGAGAAAACTTCATATTTTTGATTGTTCTTGCAACATTTACTTTTTTAAGTTTAAATACTTAATGTTGAAATGAGGGAATTTCTAAGTATATTTTATTGTCATAAAACTTGCTGTGACCTTATTCAGTCATTAACTGAATAATGAAGATTCTTTTTTCTAATCGGCTGACCCCAAACAAGGCAGTACTGCCACTGGTTTGCAGGGGGTTACAAATAAGAGAGTGAAGAGAGAGGAGAACAGGTCAGGGTAGCTGTTAGAGAATGGGTTAGAGAAGAGCTGGTACATTGTTGTGAAGAGAGCTGCATGAGAGCAACATGTAGAGAGAAGGATAGAAATCAAGCTGATAAGAGATGACAGATGACGTTGCATTTAAAGTCTTGGAGATTATAGCGATCATGGAAACAAGAATACGGAAGGGACTTCCACAGACGAGAAGTGCGAGAAAAGAAGCTGTTGGAGCAGAAGTTGTGGTTACACATCATTGTTTTCACAGTAAAGGGGTGGGACCTTGTTGCCGGTGTAATAGTTTGAATATATTCGCGTGGTTGGGGCACAAAGGAGCTAATTTTGTCGACTCAGAAACCGTGAAAGTATTTGTAGAAGAGACAGTGGAAAGCCACATCTCTTCAGTGAGAGAGAGACTGTAATCTGAAGATTTTTCTTTGGGTTTTGTCGAGAACCTCAAGATGAACAGCAGGGGCAGCCGACCAGCTATGATAGCAGTATTCAATACGATATATTAAGAAAACCGTGAACTTTTTAACAGATTCAAACCAGTTAATATTAAATGACTATATTCACTAGCCTTCCCACGCAAGGCTGGATGTGACACATGGTCATTTTAATGTGGGTATTCCCGGTCATATAGCCGGGCCAAAAATATGTCTGTCTATTTTTACCGAGTCGTGGTTCTACCCTCCGGCGGAACCACGACTGGGTTTGTGCTCTCTGCTCGGAAGTAGAGAGCGCCCTCTACCGAAGGCAGAGTGCTGACAGTGTCAACAGTAGCAGAGGCAAGTCTACTACTCAGAAATGACGTATTAATATGAGGTTTCAAAATCTTATAAAATAATAGACTATCTCATCTAGCATTTTTCTTGTTACAATAATCGTTACATTTTTTGCGTACACATGTGTCGACATTGCTGTATTTAACAGCGAAATTAATGCCCAAAGGTAGAATAGCTTGTTAAAGAAACTCTATCAAAAACGTGACCACTACAGAAAAATGTGTACCAACTAAAGACAGTTGTCATCATCATGTAAGGTGGTTGCGGCCTTAAAATTATTAATGAAATCATGTTTTATTTTGTTCCACTAAGAAACATTTGAATGTCTGAAATATGGTTTGGCTTGGGCAACGCGGTCTGTTGAATCAGTCAGTTAAGTGTTATAAGTTTCGAGACATGATCGCCGAATGGTGTATGGCAGAAGGTTTTCCGCAGTAGGTTGCCATTTCTTTCTCCGGTAGACTGGTTGCCAACAAAGGCTATAGAACTCAATCTGTTCTGCTATGTAACTCGTAGCTGAAGAAAGAAGTACCGAATTAATACTTTTCGCACATTTCGGAATAATACTTTTTCTCAAATTGCGTAAGATCGAGATTTGTTCCATTTTACTGTCGAAGAAGAAATCCCGACATGTCGGAATTTTTAATAAATCTGTGAAGAGGGATTTTAAAAATCTCTCTCAGAGACTGGAACTAATATGGTGAATTTATAAGCGCAGCGTAGATATGGTACAAGGCATAAAATATGAGATACCGAAAGAGGATCTAACTTACTACTCAATTGTAATGATTCTATCGAGACAAGCATGTTGACCATTATACATCGTCGAGGTGACCAGCTGATTTTCTAAGCGCACAATGCCCAAAGTATGGGGCACCTTGTAAAAATTGAACTCACTACTCAATTACCGGAACAAGTTCTCTAACTATTGACACATAAGTTTATATTTTAATCGCAGCTTATATGTGACATAAAGTCGAAAGTACGAGGTACTCATTGAGGATCGAATTGTACTTAATTGTAATGATTCTAGAAAAACAGGCTTGCTAATCATTGCACTACGTCGAGGTAACCATATTGATTTTCGAAGCAGTGCTTAGATGGTAATTTTCTAACCGTAGCTAAGATGTGGCTCAAGGCCGAAAGTGTGAGACACCCAGTGAAAATCGAACTCACGACTCAAATTAGCGAGACAAGGTTACTATTACACCACGTCGGGGTGCCTAAGACTAGGACCAACATGATCTTTAACGGACGTAAGAAAATGCCAGCCGAATCAGACTGCAATTTCGACGTTTCGATCGTTGTATGCTTTGGCCTTCTTCTAATCGAACCCTTTATTACAATCATTGGTGTATATCACCAGTTCGAAATTTCTAACACCTGAACATGGTCTTTCAAGACATAACTAAGTAAGCAAAAGATTTTCCCGTGGTGGGTTGCCATTGGTTTTGCAGTAGAACAGTTGCCAGCTAATCCCGTATTTGGAGGGGAGAAGAAATGGATTAACACTTTTACCACAGTTATTTTTGTGTAAGGGATTGAAACGAATGCGACTAAAATTCGAACTCGGCTTCCGAAATCTCATTCAGAGCTGATATCCATTCCACCACAAAGTACATCCACTTGCTTAGAGGGTAGCAGCTTGAAAAGTTTGAGAATAGTCGATTAATAAAATAATTTTCGGAATAACTGCCAAACAATTATTAGCGAAGCTCGAAGGAAATGAACCTAAATCGTTTGTCTGAATTATGTGGAATCAATAATTTATGAAAGGTGTTCTGAATGTATAATGATCCTAGGTTATTAATATAAATATTACATATTTACCTGAGTCATCGGCTGTTTTGAACGTGAAAAACAGCGCATGCATTGTATAAAATGTGACAGTGTTAAGATAACTTGCGAACCGGTCGATAAAACATTCCGAATAATAATAATAATAATAATAATAATAAAAGGCTGAAGAAAACGTTCTATATGGCCGTTGAGTAAATGTTGTTATTATATTTTTCCTCCATTTTCTTTTCGTTTGAAATATTCACATGTCTATTCGGGCATCACTTTTAACGCGAGCTTAAATTAATTCTCAAAGCACACCGTCAATCATTCAAGAAGGTTTAGGCAAGCGTTTTTCCGCTTGAGTTCGAGCTGTAATTAAAATCAATAAGACAACTTCAGCAGAAATAGATAAATTACCCTTGCCTATGCGTATATGCGGGTGAATGTCAGCGTTTGAGTGGGGTAAAGAAATAATCCAACGAATAATTTATGTTTAAATTACACCTGTTTTATCCAAGAGCCACCTATTTCGCACCACGTGCGTGCATCTCTTTATATACATGGCCGACAAAAGTGTCCTTTCATTTATGTCAATAGGTGGCTTTCGGTTGTTTCCGTTTTAAGTAAAAAGTTTAGAAAAATAGTTTTCGTCAAAATAAAACAGTGTTCCTGTCATTTTATTAGAACTTTTCAAAACTGGTTTAATTTTCTTTATTTTGAAGACATAAGGAGATGGTTAATGTTTATTAATTCGGCCTTGTGTCAGACATAACCGAACTGCCTACAGCTTACAAGTTTTATGCAGAATTATCATCAGAATTATTAGAAGGTTTTCATCAGGTTTGCATCAGAAGTTTGGTTGTCGGTTGGCTGTTGATTGAAATGTGTGAATAAATGTGGAAGAATAGTGGAAGAATAAAAACATACATATTTTATGTTAAAATAGATCTTTATTAAAAATAGCATAACAAAAATAGGTAGCAGTTAATGTTCAATGAGAGAGTTAAGGGTATCAAGAAATTTCCGTAGTAGTAATTCGTTTCAGTCTGTTCATGAGTACGTTTGTATGTATAAGCGTTCGTTTGGTAGGAATATCTTTGGATGGAGAAGAATAAGTAAAACGAATCAGCACACGAAAAAGAAGAAGAAGAGAGAGAACAATACCCGGGTCACTTGAAGCTTTTCCCGTTACATTTTAGTTGTCATCTCTGCTGCTTTCATCACTGACTGTCTGAATGACGCTAACCGGAGCCTTTTATAGTAATTTAGATTTTTTGCACTGGATCGCGAATGTCTTTATGGTTTTGTAAATCGCTCCCATTGGTCAGAAAACCTATTTAACATCTACTAGCGAAATCCGGTTTCAACTTTTTCTTTAAGCACATGGTCAATCCTTTTTCTGTTTGGGAAACATCTAGATTTCACACGTTATTGTGAATTTTTGTAAAAGTGAAGAAGAAATTCGATATTAATTCTTAATTTCCTACCTGTTACAATTTAAGCACACGTGTCTATAACAATCTGGCAATCTTTGTTTTTTTATCGTGAGGTTTTATATTGATAATTTATTTTTATTGTAAAAAGTGTTATATGCAAAATTTTTAAACATGTTATAATTTTACGTTTTTATATATTTCTCATTGTAGATTTTATATTTTTTATTAAGCTTTTATTAAATATTGTTATTAAAATTTGTATTAGACTTTTATAATTTTTCTATTTTTCTTGATAAAGTCCATCACAGGCGATTTAAAATACAGTTTTCCTCTGGTCTTTAATTTATTTAACCATCCTTTCCTTAATCTCAGATCATAACTCAGTATATTTTGACAAAAATTTGTATGTATATTTATAAATTTTTATTAAGCTTTTTATTAAAGTATGTATAAATTCTTATTAAAAGTTTTATTAAAATTTGAATTAAATTTGCATTAAATTTTTTATATATTTTGTATATACTATAAAGTTTTATATGTGAAATATTTTATGTAGTTAAATTACACAATCTTAGGCATATCTATCGTTTAATGGCATTGTTTAAATGGGGCGAAGAAATAATCCAATGAATAATTTTCGAAGCACAGATTAGATGGTAATTTTCTAAACACAGTTAAGACATGGCACAAGGCCAATATCATGGGAAACCCAATGAGGATTGAACTCACAACTCAATCCTGTTTTATTCTGTGTTAATTTGACACTACGTGCATGCGTATCTTTATATAAATGTCGACAGTTGGTGGCTTTCGAAAGTTTCGGTTTTAAGTAAAAAGGTTAGAAAATTGTCTTGATCAGCCCAATCATTTTATTGAAACCTTTCGAAATTGGCGTTTTTTGGCTGCATTTCTACTATTGCACTTTCATATTTTATTTTTTAATTTCTCACTTCTGCTTGGACAGTGCTAATCATGACATTTTAATTCACGCACCCATGTCATTCTGTTAAATGTTCAACCATATTTGAGACAGCTGGAGGACTTTACGACACGAAACATAGAAGAAAATAACAGTTGATAAAAAGTAAAGGTGTTCATTTCCTCTATGAATATTTATTTATCTTTAAGATGTTTGAAATATGGAAAAAATGGGCATTGTGATTCCAATATCCGTACTTTGTGGTAGTACCTCGTATATTTAAACACACACACACACACACACACACACACACACACACACACATATATATATATATATATATATATATATATATATATATCTTAGCTAATGCAAACTTATGGAAAAAGACCATGGTGAAAATATATATGCGGGTGTGCGTGTGTGGCTGTTATACAGCTTTAGGGGCACGATAGAATTCTCTTATTAAGAACTCGTGTCAGGTCAATTAAATCCTTTTCTTCTATTTCGTTCTTTGCCAAACAAAACCAATTGACATTTTGATTTTTCATTAACTTTGTACATTCAACACTCCCTTAGAAACAAGCTTTCAACTCACTTTTATATAAGAAGGGACAGAATGCAACGCACAGAAATAATCAAAAGAATTCATGGAATGACTTTCAGGCCTTCGTATGTTATTTGGCTTTTCAATTACTCTACTACTCTCAGCTACATGTTTAAATCACCTTCATTTAAATTAGGTGCCCCGTAATCTATCCAGGTGGAGCCGAAGCAACCGAAGTGTTTAGCGTGGTTAACAAGTATCTAAACTGTGGATGATTATCTTCTCATTCGATTCCGTCTAAAGTTTGGTACGCGAATAATAAAAATAAAAAAGACTTTATGCAGAAATTAATCTTAAATTCTAAGTTTTCATTATCTGCATTCGAATTTGAAAGTGGAGGCAATAATTTTACTCGGTTCACTGTATTAAAAGCGTATAATAACAAAAGTAGATATTCTGTTTTTCTCAAACATTATGTTTACATATTTATTTCTACCAGCGTTATTATTTATGAGAAATTTTATTATGAATATATGTCATTTGGGAGGATTCGAAATTGCCAAATGACACACATTCAATCGGTCCAATAGGAAGAAATACATAAATATAATGTCGTTTAAAAGCAGAATATCTCATTAAATATGAGTATCTATTCAAAATAATGTTCAACAATAAACTAAATGTGTCGATTGTTTAATCCATTTTGCTAATCCAGGGAACTTTCCGTAGTAAATGTATATAAATGAATAGGTATCGATATATATATATATATATATATATATATATATATATGTGTGTGTGTGTGTGTGTGTGTGTGTGTGTGTGTTTGTGCGTGTGTGAGTGTGTATATATATATATATATGTGTGTGTGTGTGTGTGTGTACATATATATATAGAGAGAGAGAGAGTGAGAGACAGAAATATATATATATATATATATATATATATATACTGAGGGATATTTATTGCTATAAATATATATAGACAGATAAATATATGTTTACACACACATACACACACACACACACACACACACACACACACACACATATATATATATATATATATATATAAAGAAACAGCAGGTTTAGAACCCAGAGTCTTCTTGCATTTATTTTTTAAAATGAGCTCAATGCAACGTAGGTCGTCGAGCATAACATGCCGTATTCTTGCTTAATATGTTACATTGATTTTTAAAATCAGTTCTTGCTATATATATATATATATATATATATATATATATACAGAGAGAGAGAGAGAGAGAGAGAGAGTATATATTTCAATCAGTGATTAGGTGTAAAAATCAAAGTAAAATATTAAACAAAAGCGAAATGATTGGATAAAATAGACATTCGAACAAATATCTATTTTGGCTACTCACAAAAAAGAAACAAATAAACGCAACACAAAGAGCAAACCAAAAACTGCCAAGTATAAATATATAAATAAGACTTAAAGATAAATATATAAACATTCAAGCACAACAAAAAATACAAAATAATATAACAACCAACAAATGGAAAAAATCACGCGTAATGCCTACAAACATAAATACGTATTAGCACATATGCTCTTAACTAGGACCTAAATATCCTTCAAGCAGTTACATATACTAACACAGTAAGAAAAAGATCAACTTAGCACAATACAAAAGGTCAACTTATGTGACCAGAACAAGCCTCAGAACTCATAATAAACAATTATGCAGCCACTCGTCACGCGCGCAATAAAAAACAATAAGAATTCAACCATCTCCACAATAAAAAAAATACTGCATTAAAAATAAGTCAACACACCAAAAGTAAAATATTTTTCGGCATATTGACAACATACATACCAAAATATCAAATGACAGCAAGCTGCATATAAATAAGAAAAAACGGGACTCAAGAGCAGTTTGAAAGTTTAGCCCTGACAAAGGAGGAATTAATAACGGTTTCTTCACGAAAATTCGAAGTCGGCATGAATCTGCTCAGTTAAATGACAAACTTCTCTGTTTTAATCCAATGCATACATATATATCACTGTGTGTGTGTTTATGGGTATATATATATATATATATATATATATAGTCATCCGCAGACAGATCTGTTTCGCTGTATCACAGCTCATCACTACGGTTAGACTCCGATTGATTCTCACCCAAGATTGAAACCCGACCAAAGTGGCGTCAGTCGGCGATTCTACCTCTGGGCCATGGGCGCTCGGTAGAAGAAGGCAGACTTTTTAGCATGTATATTATCACTATACACGCCCAATAGCCAGAGTGCTCTAAATGAAACACATAACCGCAACAAATATATCATTATTCACAATAATAATTGGTACAAAAACAGATAGAAAATACTACATATCATTTCCGTAAGGTTCACTATTCAGAACCACATATCCCATCTAAACATCATCATTAATAATCCAAACTGCTACGGATATAATCAGATTGAAAATAAGGAAACAACAACAATATCTCTGAAGCAGACATAAGTAAAATAAATCTCGAAAACTGTTTCTCACAATACTTTGGAGAAACACGCAGAAATTATAACAAAACAAAATAACTATGAACACAAAAGACTTCAGACATTTTCCTACCGCCCTAGGGTGGCCTCCTTGTACCATTTTCATAAACACTATCACAGAATTGTTTATGTATGACTTCTTAAATTAATCGCTGTGCTAGATTGACGCCGAAATCTCAACAATTTACAGTTCCACAGGCTATATGTAGCCGTACGCTATGCGCTAACTTTTTTCTCGCACTTCTAAATTCTAATTGTGGAACTCTCTTCAATCTCCATACTTTCCAGCTTAATTTAGTCTTCAACAAATTTAAATGCAATGTCAATCGTCATTTACTGTCCACCTTATTACTCTATATTTCCTTTCTTTTGTACATGTATATATTTCTAATTAGAAAGCTCCTGGGTTTTAGTACCTTAATGATAAACTTCGGATCATCCGTTCCGTTTCTTCAGTTATTATATATTGACTGACTACCCTAAGCTTTTGTGAACGCATGACAGTAATTTTATAACGTATAAGAGGAAGTTCAAAATAAGGGAGAAGTTAGTTAAGACTAGCAAATTAATACTGTAAAGACTTTCATTCCGGATTTGAAAGAACCCAAAATGTATTTTCTAGGGAGTATACATCCTGGTATTATTTCGAACCTTTTATTTAGCAAGGTTTGTCGTTCTGGAAATGATGCTATAGCCAACCTCTTTACTTTGAAGGATCTTTATGTCATGCGTTATAAAATTCTTGTCATACCTTCAAGAAATCGAGGGTAATTAGTCGATATATAACGCCTGAAGATACCGAATGGTTGAAAACAAGTTTGCGTAAACAGCTAATATTCTAAATTAGAACATATATATATATATATATATATATATATATATATATATATAACTGTAAATTTATCTTTAAATAGGTCTCTAAAAAATCACCGAGTATAAACGGGATGGGGAAAAAAATGGAAACAAAAAAAGAAACAAACTAAGCACTTGAACATTAGTCAAAGTACTAATCGAAAGAAAAAAACCCGATATAAAGAACCTAACACGTAAGGCGCTCAATACAATAGCAGAGCAAATAAATAAGTAAGTAGCTAGCCTTGAGCCAACGGACCTGCCTAGGTTTCACCTAATGGATCAACAGAGCCAACTTACCCTGATGATACATTAGGTGAAACCTAGGTAGTTTTGTTGGCTCTAGGTTAGCTACTTACTTACATATATATATATATATATATATATATAGGCTTGTTTCGCTGTATCACTGCTCATCAGTGCGGATGGATTAACCGTTTACATCAGGGGATCGAAATTCGACTGATTTGTCAGCAGACAGAGATTTTACCTAAGCTATCTGGATACACAAAGAGAGAAGCACACATCATAACCTGTTATTCCCAGAATGTAAGCAAACAGCAGTAGCTATCAGAACTGCATTCAATTCGTTAGCCAAAAAAAGTTGCATAAATCTTTATGGGGCTACAGTTTTTATCGATGACCAATTCAGACTTTCATGATTTTTCAAATTATCATCGGATGTACTTTAAAGAAGAATCGCAATAATCAAGTAATATGTATATTATTATTTTATATTTATATCTACTAAAATCAAAATTTATAGTTCAGAGTTTTATCAGTTTCTCAGGCAATATTAATTATTTTGTCTATGAAACTGTAAATATAAATTAACACTTACTTTCGTGATTTACCGACAACATTTATTCTTTCAAAAGTATAATATAATTCTTTTCGAGAGACCTTTTCGAGAGTCATTGACAGATGAAAAGATTTTGAGTCGACGCTGATAGATGTGATTTAATATTTGCAGATCTAGTTTCATACTGAGCACTTTATTAGAAAAAATTCTGTTAAATGATCTAATATAATGCTAATTGCTACTACTAAGAGAAAACATTATTTCATTATTTTCATATATATATATATATATATATATATATATATGTGTGTGTGTGTGTGTGTGTGTGTGTGTGTGTGTGTGTGTGTGTGTGTGTAGCACGGCCTAATGAATTTTAATGAAATTTCGAAACAAGTGACGTCTTTGTGCTTCAATATGAACACGTGCAGAATAATAGATCTTTACATTTGCCTTAATAAATTCTTTCAGGGATTAAATCCCTCGGCTAAGTATATCTAGTTACATACTAAGTCCATTATTACCAGAAATTCCGTTAAATATTATACCCTTTGAATTATATAATTAGCATAAAATCTCTAGTAGTAAGAGAATATATTACAGTAGTATGATTACATGGCATATATATATATATATATATATATATACATTCACGTGGCATATCGTCACTGAACCATATCATAACCTAAGACTTGCGTTTGCTATTCCGGGACCGTTATCGTCGCAGAACAATCTTTTACCTCAACATAATAAAATATGATTTTTGTTTGGAAATATTTTTGTGTTAATGGCCATACAACCACTCTGAAGATGGCTCATGGGAGCCGAAAACTTAGATCTAAGACCGGTTTAAGAAAAAATTCTAAATGATAGACAATTTTTGTTTTAATTTTCTACAGAAATTAAAGCAAATGTAAGTTACGATATTTCGAACGGCTCATGATGAAACATAATAGACATTCATTATATGTTATATTCAACAATATATATTTATATAAACACATATATACACACATATATCTATATTTATACACACATATATAGATAAATATATATACGCATATATATATATATATATATATATATACAAATATTATATACACACATATACTATATATATATATATATATATATATATATATATGTATTGGTTGTTTAATACTCAGTATTTGGTCTTAATAGGACTAGACAAGTCCACATTTGTATTAAAATGTGTTCTATCCAACTATATTTTAGAATTCTTTAATATTTTTTCATTTTTCAACGAGTTATTTTACTACCTTGGTTTCTACTATGAGTGGTTTTTTCAGGCGATTTTTAATAATTTATTAAAAATCGCCTGAAGACACCACTCATGGTAAAAACCAAGGTATCGAAATAACCCGTTTAAAAATGAAATATATATATATATATATATATATATTATGAAAGAAAGTTACTATTTTGATTGGTGTCGACAATGAAACGGTGTCACTAGAAAAATAATTTCAATAAATATCTACATTAGCGAGACAAAACAAGACTCACCTTAAGCGGATTTCAACGTCTTATTTGTTCTTATGAATATTGTACCGAAACAATGTGAAATAAGTAAACATCAATATAAATTGATAAAAAGTGTAGAAGTTTGTTCATATCGGATATTCGTTACAGTGTAATGTCTAAAATCAAAGCTGTATCTGCTTAACGTGAACCATGATTATGTCAGGCTCATATAGAGTTTTGTTTAAAATAACACACACACACACACACACACACACACACACACACACACACACACACACACATACACATATATATATATATATATATACACGTTTGTTTTTTGTTTTTTTGGTTTTTTTGTGTGTGTGTGTGTGTGTGTGTGTGAAGCTGGTACCATCTGTGAATCAAAAGACACCTTGATGTAATACACTCGGCTAGAAATTTTTAAACAGCATAATGTTCTGCTTGACATTTTCTTCAGAAACACCAATACTAAGACTTCAGAATATCTCGGTTTCAAACTGTGGACATAGCAGATGATGGATAAAGATTTGGATGATATATCCAGACAACGTCATGGTGGTTGGAATGATCACTAGAGGTCAATACATCCTTCCATTAATCTTCCCACGGAGTCTCAGACTCAACAAGGAAGCCTCCATCAAGTACCATGAGGAGGTAGTGCTACCCTTGGTCAAAAGCGTGGCTGCTGGAAGAACCTATGTCTGGCAACGGGAATCTGCACCATGACACACAAGCAGAAGAAACCAATCATGCCTGACTAACAATTCTTACGACCACATGACCCCTTACATCTAGCCACTTAACGCCCCAGATTTCAACCCTATTGATTATATTATGCTGGGCGTATTTGAGCGATAAACAAACAAAATTCTTTGTAATATCAAGGATCAACTGAAGACATATATGGCAGCTTTTATCAACTTAACTAGGACACGGTCCAGAAGAAATGCAAAATATTTTGAAGTTGGCAGCACGCCGTGGTCGAAGCCAATGACAATTTTATTGAATATATATTTATTCTTTACAATTTAAAGATAGTTTTGCGTAATTTATTGTAAATACACCAGTTGAAATAAAATATGTCTTGTTTTAATTTTTGCTTATTTTAAAAGACAATTCAATCTTCGCACCAGATATATATATATATATATATATATATATATATATATATATATATATAATCTTTTTTACCGCAAGAAAGGCAGTAATGCCACTGGTGCGCATGGGGCTACATAAGAGAAGAGTAAATGTTTACATAAGAGGAGAGCGCGGAGAAGGAGGAATCCGTTACAGGGGTTGTCAGAGAACAGTTAAAAGAAGGATTGGAATACTGGTGTGAATAGTGTTATGTGAAAGAAGAGTTAAATGGAGAAGAACAAGATAAAATCGTGTGTTGGGAAAGAAGGAAGGGAGTCAAGGGGATAAGAGATTGCAATTGACGTTGCATTTAAACTTCTGGAGATTATTGCTATCAGGGAAGCAAGTATAAGGAAGAGAGTTCCACAGGCTTGAAGTGCGAGAAAAAGAAATATGGGAGTGGAAGTGACAGTTGCATTTGGTTGTCTTGACTGCCACAAGCTGGGATATTCTTGCCAGTATGATTGCTCGTGTAAATTCATGTAGAGGGAGCACCAGTGAGCTAATATTTTTGGACAAAAGCTATTAAAATGTTTGTAGAAGAGAGGGAAGCCACATCGTCGGTGAGAAAGTGACTAGGGTCAAGCTGCCAGGTTGGGATCGATTGCAAATTCTCCTCTAGATCCTGTTATGAACCCCAAGATGAATAGTGGTGGTGCCCAACAGATATAACAAAATGCATGGCCGGATAGTTGATTTGTATATGTGTTAGGTGGATTCAAAGGAGAAAAACTTCCTGGCCCGATACAGTGACCAAATTTCCAAGCAGTTGATTTAGCTATCCATTCAATTTAGTCTTGCTACTTGAGGTCGGCTGAGAGAGTAAAGCCGTGGAGGAGCAGTGTATTGTTTTCAAGGAGACTAGCTTGATCCATGCTGATGAGGGACAGGAGAGATTGTCTATGGTGATTAAGAAGATTAGAAAGAGCGACGGACCTACCTGCGTTCGTGTGACAGGATCTCGAGGCATGCCCATTCAAAAAGACCTTCATTAAACTGTTTTATAGGAAAGATTGCGTTCAGTTAAATATGCGTATAGTTATACTATAGCTTGTAGCTTGCACAGAAGGGCAGTGTGTCAGACTCACCCAAATGATTCGATCTACGCCGTTCTTATCGAGAGCCTGGTATATGTACTCGGTGAGTGTCGTTAGTATATCGGCAGTAACCTGGCGAAACGGGAGCCGTACGGTCTGTCGAAGAGTAGCTTATGACGATGAGATGTTGAAATATTTCAGCATTCAGCCTTAAACACTTTATCGAACATTGGTAGGAGGCTGATAGGGAGATAATTATAGTATGAGTGTTCCACACACACACACACACACACACACACACACATATATATATATATATATATATATATATATAGTGAAAACAGCCAAGCCTTACACCGGTGGCAAAATATGTATACAGTGCCAGGAAGAAAATTTAGCGATTATACTATTCCAAAACAAAAATAAATTATTGAATAAAAGAACAGAAATTATGTTTAAGTGTAACCATACCATAAAATACTTATTAGGTTCACACAAACATTAATGGTAAACGTTACAATTTATTGTAATTTTAAAAATTCCCTGTTGCGTGAACGTTCAAAAAATCACCGTAAACTAAGCGTTCTTAAAAAAAAAGATAATTCAAGTTATTGCAAATCGCCTGAAGACACCACATGGTAGAAACCTAGGTCGCGTAATAACTCGTTTACGAATGAAATCTATCCAAAAGCTTTACAATATAATTGTGTTGAACACTTGTTAACACAATTGTGTACTGGTCTAATTTTATTATGACCAAAAACTAAGTAATTAGACAATTATATATATATATATATATATATATATATATATATATATACTAACAGTATAACCCGGCGTTGCCCAGGTGTAATGAAAGCTTTAAAACTAATCCATGGTCCTAGAGCTCAGACTCTGTGGACGGTGGCACGAAAGACTAAAAACAATAGTTGTTTCCAGTCAAAGCGAAACTGTAGATTGAAAGAAAAATGAATGGATGTAAGTCAAATTATGATTTCCGGTATCGACGTCAAAAATTTTCCGTCGCAAACTGATTTTTGAAGGCTAAATAAGTCCTTTGGGTAAATAGTATCAGGGCTGTGATTAAGAAATACAATTAAACCTACTTAGAGCAAAACCCGAAGCAAAAACAAAACAAAAAAAAAACTGAAAACTGATTTTGTGCAGACCCGATAGGATATCAGGGTATCGATTTCCAATATCGAAGACTTATAAGTCATCCAGGAAAAAATAACCTAAATCCATGAAAATTTATAGTACTCTTCAGGAGTAAAATTAGAGAAAATGAACCATATTGAAGGCAGAATATCGGAATTTGATCAGATTCGATAGAATATCGGGAATATCAATTTCCGATATCGGGGAAAATGAGTCGTCTGAGATCTAATGTTTGAGATTAAAAACTATAATTTTACCAAGTTACAGCAAATTATGCAACAAGAACGACGATAAAATTGCTAAAATCCTGATCTTGATCAGACTTTAGCGGATATAGGTGTATCGATTCCCAATTTTGGGAAGAAATACGTAGCTCATGACCTGACTGAAGGCCTACAAATTATTTGTGTGAAGTTTAGTGAGAATCTGTTAGAAATTGTGGATTTGTATAAAGGACGTACAGACAGATACACACACAAACGTCAAACATATTGCCTTTTAGTATATAAATATCGGAAAGGAAAACAGAAATAATAAGTAGCCCATGACCTGACCGGAAGCCTAAAGAATATTTTCGTGAAGTTTGGGGAGAATCAGATAAAAATTGTGCATTTGTATAAAGGACCTAGAGACAGACATACACACATGCCCACACAAATTCCTTGCCATTTAAATATATAGATATCGAGGAAAAATCGAAAAAAATAGGTAGCCCATGACCTGACCGGAAGCCTAAAGAATATTTTTGTGATGTTTGGTGACAATCAAAAAGAAAATTGTGGATTTGTATAATAGACAGACAGACAGACCGACATTTTACCTTTTATATATAGAGATATCGGGGAAAAATCGGAAAAAATAAGTAGCCCATAATCTGACCGGAAGTCTGAAGAATATTTGTGTGAATTTGGTGAGAATCAGATAAAAACTGTGGATGTTTATAATAGACAGACAGACACACAAACATCTTGCCTTTTATACACATATATATATATATATATATATATATATATATATATATATAAGCCAACTCTCCCTGAAGATCCAATTTGGTGAAACATTGGTAGGTTCGTTGGCTCTCTAGGTCAGTTATTTACTGTGTTTGCTCTACTTGCGTATTGAGCACGTTTTGTTTCAGGTTACTCGACTCGGGTTTTTTTTTCTTTGGGCTGCGTACTTTGACTGATGTTCAAGTGCTGAGCTCGTTCTTTTTTATCACCATTTTTTTTCTTCCGCGTATGTGCTCCGAAGGTTTTTTGATACGAGTATTTATATATATAATTATTTTGGCGGTACGTACTACACACCCACAAAGGAAAAATTTCTGCATTAACAAACGTCTGCAAATACTTCTCTTTTGAGTTTTTTATTTTTTTTAATAATATCGCCCCAAGCAATGCATTTTACTGCCACTGTTGTGTAGGGATTTCATAGAAGGAAAGTTGTTAGAAAGAATGACAGGTTATATGAGATGTCAGGAAGTGGATAAAAGAAGGATGATAATACTGATGAGAGTAAAATGGACGTAGAAAGGAGCATTAGAGAGAGGATGGACGGTAGTGAGATAGGAGATGACTATTGTCTTTACCTTTAAAATTCCTGGTGATTGTAGTTGTCGGGAAAGCAAGTAAACAGAATGGCAATCCAATGGCGGGAAGTGTGAAAAAAAGCTGTTGCAGTAGAATTTGAGTTTACATTCTGTTTTTTCACAGGTGAGCCAATAGAATTAGTGATAAATTTACATAACCAATATTTGCAAAGAAATCGTAATGGCCATGGAACAATACAAGAGATATAAGCATCAGTATAGATAAACATGTGTGCAGAAATTGTAGGTGTCTGATACACCTTTGTGAAAATTAAAATAGTGGAAAGATGTTTTCATATGGACTTTTACACTTTCTATGTTCATGGCACTGTTTTCTCTTTTGACGGCATTTTCCTTTAAGTTTTGGATTGAGGATTCAATTGATTTACTCGCCTTGATGATGACTGAGAGTTGAGAAGCTGTAACATTATGCGCAATTTCTCTGTAAGGCTTTTCATTGTGTTCATGAAACGTTACAATTTTTGAATAAGTCCTTGAAGGATAACTAATCGACAGCCGAAACAAGTGCCTGGTCGTGATAAAGATCTGATGCAGTCACGGAAGACGCAATATGTTTAAGGCCAAAAAATTTTATCATACACCCCTAAAATAGATTCATATTGCTTCACACAGCTGCAAATGACCTCATCTGATTATAAAATAGAAATCGATTACACACTGTCAGTACAGTGGGTTCAAAACTGAATGTATATTGTAAGAAAGGAAACAAAACCTGTTTTTAATCAATTTGCACGCGGGTGTAGTTCCAAATGTTAACCTAGCTGATAACAAGTTAGTTTACATCAAATAGACTGGCTAGATTATGTATCCCTGTGGTTCATGACCTCCAGCAGTGGTCGGAATGAAAGATGGAGAGTTAAGTAAGGATTGGATCAAAGAACTTCACGTTGTACCGCTGGAAGTCTCTTCAAATTATATTTTGGGGCTCACATAAACTAGTTGGTTTATTCCGCAGACAATTCTGATACAGAGACGATTCATCCATTGCCATGAGAGCCAGAGAAAACATTAGACACTGTGTGGGGGAAATAAAACTAGGTCTCCACTCAATGATCTGACGGGTGCATATGTATGTTAATATGTTATGTATGTTAATATGTTATGTATGTTAATATGTTATGTATGTTAAAGCAAGCAGAGAACATTTGAAATATTTTGTATAAATTGCAATATTCAGTTATAAAGATGGATTTAGATATAAGTGTACATGAAAATTTCACTTTTTTGTGACATAAACATGCCTCCAAAGCATATAAAACAAATTTAAACTTTTTTATATTAAAATAATCATATATATATATATAATACGGTTTTATATATATATATATATATATACATATATATATATAAAACCGTATTTTGAATATAGATACGCATAAATATTCATATATATATAATTATCTGTATAAATATGTATATATATACTACAATGCATATATATAAATATTTCTATGTAAATACAAGTATATATAGCGATACATATAGAAATATATATATATGAACATATATATAAAGATATATAAGTATATGTGATATATAAATATTTATATACATATATACATAAATATGCATATATGTACATAAATGTATGTATTAAAATAAAAAGATGTGAATATATATATATAGATATACATAAATAAATACTGATGTATAAAATACATATATATATATATATATAAAGTTATAAAGATATGTATGAATATACGTATATATAAGATATATAAATGCGTAAATATAGAAAAATAAATAAATTAATACAAATATTTAAGTACACATGAAGATATATTTCTATACACAAATCACGTTGTGCCGATAGCAGTTCTTTTGAATTATATTTTAGGATTCACGTAAAATAGTTGGTTTATTCAGCAGACTATAATGATATAAAAACGATTCATCAATTGCTATGGAAGCCGGAAAAAACTTTTTTATATTAAAATAATCATATATATATATATAATACGGTTTTATATATATATATATATATACATATATATATATAAAACCGTATTTTGAATATAGATACGCATAAATATTCATATATATATAATTATCTGTATAAATATGTATATATATACTACAATGCATATATATAAATATTTCTATGTAAATACAAGTATATATAGCGATACATATAGAAATATATATATATGAACATATATATAAAGATATATAAGTATATGTGATATATAAATATTTATATACATATATACATAAATATGCATATATGTACATAAATGTATGTATTAAAATAAAAAGATGTGAATATATATATATAGATATACATAAATAAATACTGATGTATAAAATACATATATATATATATATATAAAGTTATAAAGATATGTATGAATATACGTATATATAAGATATATAAATGCGTAAATATAGAAAAATAAATAAATTAATACAAATATTTAAGTACACATGAAGATATATTTCTATACACAAATCACGTTGTGCCGATAGCAGTTCTTTTGAATTATATTTTAGGATTCACGTAAAATAGTTGGTTTATTCAGCAGACTATAATGATATAAAAACGATTCATCAATTGCTATGGAAGCCGGAAAAAACATTAGAGACTGTGTGTTAGAATTAAAAGTAGGCCGCCAGTCAATGTTCCGACGGCCGCATATGTATGCTAAAGCAAGCGGAGAATATTTGAAATATTTTATTTGTACAGTTGAAACGATGGCTTTTAGATATACGTGTATATGAAAATTTCACCTTGTTTTAATGACAGTAACATGCCCTCAAAGCATATAAAAAAATTTAAAACACATTTTTAAATAAAATATTTTATATATATATATATATATATATATATATATATATATATATATATATATATGCATAGAAATATTTGCATTGAATATACGTTCGCATAAATATACATGTATATTAATATTTGTATGAATATATATATATTAAATGAATATATATAAATATATATTTCAAATATAATTACATATAGATATACATATACATATACATATATATATATATGAACATATATATAAACATATATGAGCATGTATAAATATATAGAGATTTTTTAAAATATATATATAATTATGCATATATCTATTCTTAAATATATATATTAAAATATGTATATGTGAATAAATACATACATATATATAAATTTATATAAACATATATATAAATATACATACATAAATTTACAAAGACAGATATGAATATATATATAATTAAAATATATAGATACATAAATATGGATACATTAATAATGAATACAATATATAAATATATATGAATATATATTTATATACACAAAGATATATATAGTTATAACTATATATGTAGAAACATATTTAAGCAAACATATGTATGTATATATGTACATATATATATATATATATATATATATATATATATATATATCTGTGTTCATGTAAATATATATTTATATTTTATATAAATACTAGCATTACTCTGGTGTAATGAAAGCTTTAAAACTAATCCATAATCCTGGATTTCAGACTCTTTGGACGTTGGCACAAAAGACTAAAAAGCAATAGTTGTTTCCAGTTAAAGTGAAACCGTAGACTGAAAGAAAAATGAATTAATGTATGTCAAATTTGATTTCCTGGTATTAATATTTAATTTTCTGCGCTATTGTAAGAACTACAACCTTGAAACTTCTGAATATCGTTTCTTATCTCTTTGCATATTAGTGTATCAAACCCGATTTTTCGATTATCGATTATCGATACGTATCGGGGTTACCACGACACAAACCCTAGCTAAGAACACTGGCAGACGCTTATAGTACAACTGTGTAAATTTTCAAGAAAATCGGTTCAGCCGTTTTGGAGTCTATAGGTAACGGACGCACACACACAAAATAGACAAAGTTCATTTATAAATAAGTTTAGATATATATGAATATTACAGATAAGCTGAAAATAAGTGACAGAGTTCCGAAAGATGGCAACAAAGGATGCGTACATACTTTTAAAAGACCATTATTCAGAATTCTACCGAAAATTTCTCACTAGGATAAGAAACCATTCTAAATCAGAAATCAGTGGAATTAGTAAGGTAATATTAGAAAGAGACAACCAACAAATAAGAAAAAAATCCAGTTCATGCAATGGATGGGTACAATGGATGTAATCAAATAGAAAAAAATAGGAAAAAAAAATAACACCACTTTCTTACAATTCGTCATCGATATCTGAGGGCCTTTTCAATCTTGCCCTGGAATTCGCGGAATTCTACTCGGACATCTCAAAGGATGAAATCAAAATAATTTTGAACTGTAGAAAATCAGTTCTCATTCACAACAACGAACAGTGGACAACAAATTCAACAGATAATTTTGATTTATTTATGGGAGCCCTGGATTCTGCAGAATCTTCGGACCTAGTCGGACTATTCTTATTGTACAACCTCACGGCAGATAAAGAAATCGACACTAACAATATAGGACTCTATAGAGCTGATGGACTCAATATAATAAATAAATCTATTAAAAAAACTAGAAAATTCATCCATAAAATCTTTAAATCCTTTGGTCTTAACGTAGTAATTAACCCTAATATCAAGCAAGTTGACATCCTTGACATAACATTAGACTTAGTATCGAACACTTTCCAACCTTACATGAAAAATAATGCTAACCCAATCTATATAACCACAACTCTAATCACCCACCATTCATTATGAAGCATACCCCATTATTAGTAGAACGACGTATTAACACGCACTCCTCTAATAAAGGAATATTTGATAAAAACAAGGTAATTTAGACAGAATCCTTACGAAAGCGGATATAAAGAATCTAAAATTAACTTTGTAGAAAAATTCAAGAGCTCAAAAAGCAAAAATAGGAACAGGAAAATCATATGGTATAACCCTCCTTTTAATCAGTCAGTTAACTTCAAGCTGAGACATAAATTTCTTAAACTGATAGATAAACACCTTCCTAAAAATAACCCTCTAAGCAAAATCTTCAATAAAAATGCAATAACACTAAGCTATAGCTGCTCCAACAATCTATAAAAAATAATTAAAATACATAACAGCAAAACATTCAAAACACACAACCAAAATAACTCCAACACTAACACCAGTCTGCCCCATAATAACAACCTCTGTAACTGTAAAACCCAAGCCAATGTCCCATGACTAATAAATGTTTAAGAAAATCCCTTGTATATATGTGTTCGATTTCATCCAGGGAGAATCATAAAGATGAAAATATATATATCGGAAACACCATAAACGTATTTAAAAAGCGATTTTACAATCACCTCTTATCTTTCAGCAACAAAGAAAAACAAAACATGACGTCTCTCTCCAAATACGTTTGGGAATTAAAAGACATAAATAAAACACCTAAAGTTAAATGGGAAATCCTCAAACATGCAAGAACAGTTAAATCAATAAAGGAACCATGTTTCCTTTGTCTTCAAGAAAAAATTGAAATCATTAAATATATGAATACCAACAAGCTTTTAAACAAGAGGCATGAAACCACAGTAAACTGCAAGCACATTAAAGAACTAACCTTACAATCATGCTAAGAAATACTTAAGAAAGCTAAAGATAGGACCCTTTAGAAATGATACAACTTCACAGTACTAACAACACTCTTACACACAACACAAACCCTGATCTAAAAATTAAAAAAAAAACATTTATAGAAAAAATCGATTTCCTAAATTCAAAATTATGGTTGAATATACAAAATTAAATTAATTATAAAAACTGTGCTTAAATACATACATTAAATTTTACCTTTTACCTTTAATATAAACACACCTATTACCTATTTATTTATTAGATTAAATACAAAACAAAACTTACCTCCTACATTAAATTCTACTTATTACGAACTCATTACCTACTTACCTATTACTTTAAATACTCAAATTAAATTTTGACTCTTCTATTAAATCTTATTTATTACACACCACAAACTGGTGTTATATATCGCCGTACGACGACAAAACAACAAACACGCATATATAAAAATATAAGGTTATATTTTTATTAATGACGACGAACCGTGTGGAATAGAGAACAGGAGAGTGAGAGCGCACATAGAATGGGTTGACGGGAGTGTAGTCTTGCCTGTGGTGTTTCTCTGCTTCCACTGGCCGTTCTCTGCTAGCAAATCCGTGTGTCGAGGTCTTTATATAGTCTTCTAGAACCGGGACTTTCCTTCCGGTTTTGCCTCGCCCACGCAACGCTCACGTAATTCCCAGAGACACCTGTTCTGTTTGCCTCCGTAGTCATTTCCGCCGCTGTCGGAAATAAGGTCAAACGACATCCGCTCCGGCCTCGACAGGATGTATTTCACAAACACCTGTCTTGTCGTTTCGCCGACACCTTCACCGACGGGAAACACCATCGCTTGCATCACTTCCTCGGGTGGGGCCAGATTGTTATATTACACTGGGATCTAATTTAAAATTTAATAGGAAAAATTCATTTCGATTTCCTAAATCCAAAATTAAGGTTAAATATACAAAATTAGATTAATTATAAAAATTGTGCTTAAATACAAAAATATTCTATAGTTGTACAAATAAGCGGTAAGTCCAATCCCATCCCCCACTCCTTACACCTCCCTACTTTGCTCCTCTAAGAACTCAAAAGGATAAAATCTAGTCGCAAGATCATAAAACTTACAATGCTATTTGCTAATGTTAAATCTGTCTACAGGATTCCAAGACACACATTAATCAGCTGTGTTCACCACCCAAACCACTTTCTTCAAACTTAAAACGGACAATTCACAAGACTTGTTCCCTTATCACTGGCCCCCACCAACATCCCACACACAACTCACCAAATATAAGAAAAGAGGCTTTCCATTCATGTCCACACCAGCTGATGAGACATTCTAGTTTCAATGTCGAAACAAATGTACGATTTGTAGTGGATATATAAAAATAATTTGGACATATATAATTTAGAACAAATATTCTCAGCTTTATATATTATATATCGAGCACTGTTTTTAATTAATGTTTTGGACGTTGTAAAACAATTTTTTTCTTCGTTCCCTATTCACTCGGATATATGAATATTTATATATATATATATATATATATATATATAATCGTATATGATACAGCTCTGTTCATGCATTGATCACTGTTTTATTATCAGCTTAATATTAACACTATACATATGTAAACCCTCATAATATTTATATTAGTAATTTTACGTCACTTTATGATTATATATATATAAGAAAAATTAATTCAGACACATTATTTCATGGGAAATCGAAAGTGAGGCCTATTTCAGGCAAAGCATCATCAGATTCCTTCTTTATTGTACAGAATATTTTACACGAATGAAATTCACAAAGACCCCATAAAAAAAAACCGGAATAAAAATTTTTATTTTTATTCCGGCATTTTTTTTGGGGGGGGGGGGGTGAATGATAAAACACGAAACAGAAATTACTGACAAATTAGAAAAACATACAAAAACTGGACAAACTTCTTTATTAAATAATGACAAGCCAAATGTTTGAAACAAGTAGAAATGTTCTCTTTGCAACATGCTTTCTAAAGAATTTAAGTCAGTCAGTTAAATACCATACGTGAAACAGGCTTGGACGATCATGTCTCGAAAGAGATATGACTGACTGGGCAGAAGATTATCCCGTAGTAGGTTGACATTGCTTTTTGCGGTAGACTAGCTGCCAGCCAACGCTATAGAATCCAATCTGTCCTGTTATTTAACCCATAACTGGAGAGAAAAGACGGATTAATACCTTTTCCAAGGTTATTTGCGCGTAAGTGAATGCAATGAATTCAACTGGAATTTGAACTCGGCTCCCCGATTTCTCGTTTCGAACCGATATCCCCTGGACCACAACGCACATCCAATAATTTAAGACTGTAAGTAAATATGTAAAATGTTAGGTATTATTTTTTTAGTTTCATTATATTATTCTGATTTATTAGTCCCGAACTGATTCCTAGACACAAATCCTTAAATTTACGCTTTTTATTTTGAGCAGATATGAAACTGCCCTTTTATTTTAGTGGAAATCGATTTCTTTTATCAATTTCACTGGATGGTTGGTTTGTTCATTTGTTCGTTTGTTCATTTGTTTTCTACGGCTTATCAAACATTATTTGCAGATTATTTATTACCAGAAAATATTTTTATATCGTAAGAATTTAGAAAATAAATAACGATTTAATGAGACAAGTCTTACCAATTAACTAATAGCTCTGGAGGGTGATGAGATTGATTCATATAATTTTCAAGGGTGCTTTCAACTAAGTGAATATAACGAACCCAACGAGAATCGGTTCTCGTCTCTCCGATTATTAATTCCCAGCTATCAGCTATCACACCACCCGAACATCCAACTTTACAATAAGTGGTATTCCCATTTCTCCCTTTTTCTGTTTTTATATATAACGACGGCTGCATGCACTCAGGCATTTTGTTTTAGAAAATCACTTTCCGTTTTGTACATTTAATGGTTTTCAGATTGCCCGCTTTGGTTTTAATATGATAATATGATTGGCTTATTTAGAATACAGATTGACATCTTAATTCTTTGTCTCGAACTGATCATTTCTGGTAAACATACCTCCTTCTATTTACTATGTCTATATTGAGTAGATATTGTGTGGACTCTGTTTTTTCTATTAATATATAATGATAGATGTATACAGATAGCTGCTTTCATATTTTGAGAAAAAAATATTATTTTTTGAAAATCAAATTATTTAAATCCGAACGTAAATAATTCTTTTATTTTAAATATTAATATCCGTACTGTTGTTTAGAAATTTAATAAACGACCTCTTTATTTCTTAAAACGAATAAACTTTCAATATTAATATTTTCGCTTTAGAGTATACATGTCGGGGGTGGAACTGACCTTTATTGATTTATTTATTCATTTCCATTTTATTTTGACATATCATTATTTTACTCATATATTATTTCAAGTATTAACGATTAGTTTTATTATTTATTGAGAAAATGAGTTGATTGAATTCTCATTTCATTCGCACAAATCAAATTCAAAAAATATTCTTACTCAACATTTTCGTTGAACGCCAAATTCGTTGAATGTTGAACGCCAAATTCTTTACTGACACCCAGTCTTTAAAAATAACCTTTTAAATTATATAAGAATAATATTTTACTTCTTCTGTTAAGAAATATTGTTAGTATATTAACAATATTTGATATGCAGTTAAGCTTATAAAATATTAGTAACGGTAAAATTGATGATAATATTAGCTGTTGGTATACAAGTGAGTGTTCGATATTAATTGATCGAGCAACCGGCGCTGCTTTCGACTGCAATTTCTGATTGATTTCTATTAAAACGATTTTGTATTTGTTTATACTTTTGAGATAAGGTAGTAATTACACTATTTTAATTGTCTGGACTATTGTTCTCATCTTTACTGCTAGGTTCACGACGTTTCGGCCGTTGTACTCTACGACCTTTTCCAGGTCCTAAGAATTTCGAACCAAACCCTTTATTACGATTACTGGGAAATATCATTCTTATTTCATATGCGACGCTACTTTTGGTAGCCATGTAATTATGTCCCATTCGCGTAACTATGTGATTTTTTCACCACTGCTGTAGCCTGGTATTGGACTCACAACTCTTTGAATCAAATCACTGGAACCAGCAAACGTCTATATCCACTGGGCTTTTAAGGAAAATAAGTTTCTCAAGTCCAGTAGATGTCGCTCTTTCCGGTATTTATGGGTGCATTTTTTCTTTGATATTTATCTCAATATTTTTATTATGTTACTTTTTTTCATGTATGCATTTTGGTTTGCTGCTGTTGCTGAAAATCAAATGATTGGGGTTTCTGTTATTTGGTACAAATTTGGTGTGGAGTTGTTGTGGCGAAACTTCACCGCAAAGTTGTAGAGACTGGTATGGACGGAAGTAAGACACGAAATAAAAAGGTAGGTTCAAAATAGAGTATTAATATAACAAGAATACATGTTCAACGTAAGCATTAGCAATAAGTAAATAGAAATACGTCAGTCCGAAAGGTACAGTTACGCGTACTAGCTGTTTTTAACTGCCGTTAATTTCTATCCTAACTGCCTCCCGGAAGTCCCGAAGGTAATTATACATAACAAGAGGAAGAGTCCATTCCTTGTAGGAGGACACCATAACAAAATTATTATTTCTTATTCTGTAGCGTTAGTCCATAAAGTTGGCACCAGTATAGTTTTTGCCAAGATTTAAAGGATTCCTTTGCTCTAATTCATTTTAATCATTCCTATGAGAAAGTGGTTGCATATAGCTGACAGTTTATATGTTTCTTTGTGGCTTTTGCGCCTTATGTGACATCCACATTTAAGGCTTAATCTAATGTGGCTATCGAAGAACATAGTTTTAAGGTAATGTTTAGGTCTTGTAGTAATTTGCAGTGTTGGGTAGAAATACCCTTAGAATGGCTTATTTAATGTTCAGCTTTCATTATCTTCCATCCTATACCTGCAATAACAGTGATAATGTTTTTGTTATGTGTCATTTTAATTTTCTATAGTTTATTAGTAAGTTTCTTTGAAAAATTGTAATGCTGCTAATTGTTTTCACAATAATTGTAGTTTCTAATTATCAAAATATTTTTACTATAAAATGTATTGCTGGTGTTTTTACTATAAAATATATTGCTGGTAATTTTACTGTACAATGTAGTGCTGGTGCTTTTAATATAAAAATGTATTGCTGGTAGTTTTACTATAAAATGTACTGCTGGTGTGTATACTATGAAAATGTATTGCTGGTGTTTTTACTATAAAAAATGTATTGCTGGTAATTTTACTATAAAATGTATTGCTGGTGTTTTTACTATAGAATGGATTGCTGGTGTTTTTTCTATAAAATGTATTGCTTGTAATTTTATTGTAAAATGTGTTGCGAGTGTTTTCACTATAAAATGTATTTTTATACTTTCATAATGTTTTGGTCTGAGTTTAAGAGGTTCATTGTTTGCACATAGCAAGAATCCTAACATTTTACGCAAATTTATGAACAACTATAATTAAAAGACAATCTGAATTATCTTAGACCCCTCGACTGTGAATGACTCCACAGTCTAAATGACGTTAAATCAATTAAATTAAATTGTTGGCTTCCCTTATATTTTTAGGGTTGCAGTTTCGAATCCTATGTGTGTGTGTATTTGTGAGTTTGTGTGTGTAATTACATCCTGTCACATGGATATAGAGAAAATAAAGTGAGGAAGCGTCAGCTCAGTTCATTCCCTTTACTACCAGTTATTAAACTTTACCAGTTAAGAAAGCTCTTGTAACGTATTTGCTCTTTAACAGTGCTTTCTTTAATATTTTGCAATAATTATATAATATGTAGTGAAGAATATATATATATATATATATATCCCTCCTGTCAAAATTATGGGTCTCTACTATCTTTTTTCTTATGCATTTAATGTAAGATACTTACTAGTAGATACATCACTATATATGTTGTCGTCATTTTATACGACATATCGATATATTTTACTATCATTTTTGACACGTATATATATATATATATATATATATATATATATATATATATAAACATATTCTATTAAATATAAGAGACAATGAATGTCTATTATATTTAATCATGAGCCGTTCTAAACGTCGTATTTTTGTTTTAATTTCAGTTGAAAATAAAGACAAAAATTCTCCAACATTTGGATAATTATTTATTGGTTTTCTTCTAAGCTTTCGGCTCACATGAGCCATCTTCAGAGAGATAGTTTAAACTGAAATATTATAAAATCAAAGCAACCAACACTCAATAAAATCAACTTTAAAACAGGAAATAACATATTACATTGCATTTGACTACATGGTTTTGTTGTCATTTCGCGCTATCCCGCGGTGTGACGTCATAAAACCGCATCGCAAACTTAAGAACTGCGTTTATTATTTTTGGTAACTATTGCCGTTGCCAAGCGGAGTTTTATGTCAACACAAAGTAAAATCGTCGGTGATGGTGGATTTTATAATATTTCAGTTTAAACTACCTCTCTGAAGATGGCTCATGTGAGCCGAAAGCTTAGAAGAAAACCAATAAATAATTATCCAAATGTTGGAGAATTTTTGTCTTTATTTTCAACTGAAATTAAAGCAAAAATACGACGTTTAGAACGGCTCATGATTAAACATAATAGACATTCATTGTCTCTTATATTTAATAGAATATGTTTAGAAAATTACTTGCTGCCTCGATATACTAAATATATATATATATATATATATATAGATAGATATATAGATATATATATATTCACGATGTACAATTGTGAAATGTTGGCTAAGCGTTAGAAATTTTTAGGTTGTTTTGGTATAGTATAAACGCTATCCAAATGGTGTCTGGTTGTTTCCTATTGTCCGGCACATATCCAGAAAAATGAGGCGAAGAGAAAAGTAATTAAAGCCCTCAAAAGAATATTTCTAAACATAGAAAATATTTATGTGATAACTTCGATGTAATGTAATGGTAGGCAGGTTTCTACCGCTAGCTCAACTGCGACTGAATAATGAGTTTTCTTCTCACCGGGTGTCCCATACACTTACTCCTGTGCTGTATTTAAGCTACTCTTAGATAATCACTTTTGCGTATTTCTGTGTGCGTTTTGGTGCAGTGATGCGTAGTGGAGCAATGGATATCAGCTCGAAATGAAAAACTGGAAATCCGTGTTCGAATTTCTTTTGAATTTTTTTCATTTACATACCCGCAACTAACCTTAGGAAATGTAGAATCCTTCTCTTCTACTCGTAGCTATTTTCTAGATTGGGATCTGTGTCCCTGGTTAGCAGTTTACTATAGAAATAAATGGCTACAATATACAGAAAAATCTTCTGCTTAGTCAGTCATGTCTCTTCCGAGACATGATCTCCCAAGAGTGTATCACGTATGGCACTTAAATATATCTCTATGTTTTGTATCAATAATGTCTTACAGTAGTCGCCTTGAGTACGAAACTTGGAAAAGATTTAAGACAGTGTCAAAGTGGTAATGTTTTGTCGAAAACAATTCTTTTAGTCCTCATGGTCCACTAAAATGGCAATACATTTCACTTAGGTATCGACGAGAGCGATCAAGACCAGACAGATCCATTAATGTCACTTCAGTCATTTATTTTGCGGTGCAATTTGGATGTACCAAAGCATTTTATGCATAATGGCGACTTAACAATACTTGTTCTACAGATATATCAATCGAGAGAAAAGGAATGGTTATTAAAAAAGACGTTTATTTTGTTTTTTTTATACATATATTTTTTACTGATTTTTCCAGAATTCCATTTCGTTCTCTTCTGATAATTTTGCCAATTTTTTTTTTGTTCTTTTTTCTGTATTTCTTCTTATTACCTTTCTTCCATTTTTCCTTTTTTATTCTTAGGTTTTTCTTTCTATCTACTGTTTGGGTTTTTATTTCTTTCTATAATTTTAAATTAATTTGCTTTCTTTCGTTCTTTCTAATAATAATTTCTTAGTCTTATTTCTTTCTTTCCTTATTTCATTCATTAGCATTCCATTATTTATTATTGAGTTTTTCTTTCTATCTACTGTTTGGGTTTTTATTTCTTTCTATAATTTTAAATTAATTTGCTTTCTTCCGTTCTTTCTAATAATAATTTCTTAGTCTTCTTTCTTTCTTTCCTTATTTCATTCATTAGCTTTCAATCTTTGCATTAATCATTTACTTCTTCCTTTCGTTTCGTTCCTTTCTTTCGAAGAGTCATTTTTCTTTTCTTTCTTTCTTTCTTTCTTTCGTTTGCCATCTTTTCTTTTTATATTTTTCTTCCATTTTCATTCGTCTATTTTCTTTCTTTCATTCCCATTTTCATTCTTTTTTTCTTTTATCTGCGGTCCCGCCTTGCATGGGTGAAATCAGTGAAATCTTGTATGAATTAATTTCAATTCTTATTAATGACTGCATTTTATCTTTCTTGGTATGAGGGTAGTCTGAAAAGTTCGTAAATTGACAAGGAAAGAGTGATCTAATCTTGTGAAATATTGAATTAATTAATATAAACTCTACTTGTTGATAACATCATTGTTTCTTTATAGATTCGAGGATTGCTTAAAAGTTCATAACCTAACCATAAAGGAGTAATCTACAGCTGTGTAATCTTGTAAATATTAATTTCAACTCTTCTTATTTAAGCTCCACTTTTTTCCAGTTACGAGGGCGTATTGTAAATTTCATAGGCTAAGGAGTGATCTACAGCTGTGAAATCCTGTATTCATTAATTTTAACTCTTTTTATTACTAATTGCTTCTTACCTAGTATAAGGACAAGTGGGATTATATTCATTTAATATGTGTTTTCTTTAATTCATTAAAGTTTTCTTTTTCTACATTTGTCTGTCTCTTATTTAATTCCTTCTCTTACACACTTCCTGAAACACCATCAAATTTGTCACCCTTTCCTGTTATATAACACCCTGCACGTAAACTGCCTTGCTTAGGGTGATATGATCATAAACAAATAATACTTGTATATTCATTCTTTTTTCATTCTTCGTCTTTGTTAATTTTTTTTCTATTTTATTCTCATGTTACCTTTTTTCTTTCTTCCCGTCCTCAGTATTTTCAAGCTATGAAATTTTCAAGCCCCTCTCGTACCTAGAACGAGGCAATACACTCATTCTTCTTCTTCTATGTGCCCTGTCCCTTCTGACATAGGCGACCATGGCTTTCCACGTTATCCTATCCCTGGTGGCTCTGAGCATGCCTTCTCCTGTTACACCATGCACCCCTCGATCCGTCATCCACCTGATTAGGTCCTTCAATTATGTTATCTGTTGCTTCCCCCTGTCTCTTTTTCCGTCTGTCTGACCTGTTAGTATCAGGTTCTCCAAGTCCTCCTTCCTCATTGCATGTCCCAGAAACTTCAGCTGTCACTTACTGATGCTCGGTATTAATTTTCTTTTAGTTTCCATAATTTCAAAGAGCTCATAATTGCTCACATGTTCAAACCATGATATTTGCAGCATCCTTCTGTAAAACCACATTTCAGTTGCTTCAAATATTTCCTTCATCTTTGATGATATTGTCCAGAATTTACTGCCATATTGAAGAACAGACAGCACATAGCAATACCGTACTCTCTTCCTTGTTTCTAGCAAAATTGACCTGTTTCTTAATACCTTACTAAACTTCTGTAATGCTTTTTTCGCCATGCCAATTCGCCTTCGGATCTCTGTGTAGCACTTTCCGTCTTCTGTTAGAACACTTCCCCAGGTATTTAAATTTTTGTACCTGCTTGATTCTAGTATCCCAGGCCTGTAGTTGGTATTTTGGGCTGCCTTTTTTACTGATGATCATGCATTCGGTTTTGTTGCAGTTTATTTTTAGTCCTAATTGTTACTTTCTTCAGCTACCTCCTGTAGGAGGACTTGTAGTTTTCTTTCTGTGTCTGCTATCAGCACTGTATTATCTGCGTACGTTAGGTTGTTTAAATTGTGGCCTCCGATGACAAATCCAGGCATAACTTCTAGGGGCGTTAGAATAGTCTCGCTGTACAAGTTGAATAGATCCGTGAAACGACACATTCTTGTTTTACGCCCCTTTTTACTTTTGTATATCTGCTGAATTTATTACCTGTCTGTATGCAAGGGGTTTGCTGCCAGTAAAGATTCTTCATTACTCTCAAGTCTTTTCCAAATATGTCAAGGCTGCCGAGCATTTCCATCAGTTCTTTGTGGCGTATTTTGTCAAACGCCTTCGAATAATCAATGAAGCACAGGTATAAGTCCTTCTTCATTTGTATTGCCCTTTCAGAGAGCATCCTAATCATAAATATGGCATTCCTTGTTCCCGCGTCTTTAACGAAACCACACTGTTTTCGTCCTATCTTTGGCCTGACTCTGCTTCTCGCTCTATTCATCAGGATTCGGACGATCAGTTTTGTTATATGGTTCATTAAACCGATGGTTCTATGGAGTTCGCACTCGTTTGCTCCTGGTTTCTTAAGTAGTGCTATGAAGATCGACTTGCTGAGATCATCTGGTATATGATATGTAAATTAAATTTTAGATTATTTTCTAGTCTTTCAATTTTCGGTCCTTCGTTCTCTTTACTTGATTAATTGACTTTTATTCTACATTCTTTACGTTTTCTTCTTACTTCGCATAATCTTTCTTTTTTGTTTGTTTCTTGTTTATTTTTTTCAGTCTTTTAAGGTTTTATCATTTTTATGATTCATTTTTTAATCTTTATAATCATATCGCCCCAAGCAAAGCAGTTTACTGCCACTGGTGCGCAAGGGGTTACATAGAATTAAAGTTATGAGAAAGCGTGACAGTTTATGGTAGGTGTCAAGAAGTGGGTAAGAGAAGAATGAGAGTGGAGTGGATGGAGAAAGGATCATGAGAGAGAGGATGCAAGTAAGTGAGATAGAAGATGACTATTGACTTTACATCTAAATTCTTGGAGATTGTAGCTATCTGGGAAGCAAGTAAACCCAAGGACTTTCTAATGGCGGGAAGTGTGAGAAAAGCTGTGGTGTAGAATTTGCTTTAATATTTTATTGGTTTCACAGTAAAAGGGTGAATCTTAGTTGCTAAACTTGTGGCTCGAGTAAATTCATACATAGGAGGCACCAGAGAGCTAATTTCATCGGAGCAGAAAATGCTAAAGTATTTGGAGAAAAGACGCAGGAAACTCACATTGCGCCGGTGAGAAAGTGACTGTATCCGAACTGCCAAGTCGGAATCGATCACATTACAGATTCCCCGTTGGATTTTGTCAAGGACCCCTAGGTGAACAGCAGGAGCACCCGACCAGTTATGGCAACAGTATTTAATGCACAGGCGGATGGTAGATTTATATATTTGCAGGTTGGATTCAGACAGAAAAAATTTCTGGCCCTACACAGAGAACCGATGTTTTTAGCAGCGGATTTAGCTATGGATTTCATATAGTCATTCCACTTGAGGTCTGTTATGACAGTTAACCCGAGGAGGCGCAGTGTTTTGCTTTCAGGGAGACTAGCCTGATCCATTGCTAAGGAGATATTGTCTGTGATGGTTACTAAATAGCAGCTTCGTTTTGGAAGCAATAAAATTCACGAGCCACTTTTTACCCTAGTCCACCACGAATTGGATGTCCTTTTCAAGCTCAGCATAGAGGGTTTCTTTGTCAGCCTTGGCAGATTTTTGATCGTAGTGCCGTCACATTATATGCCTACTTGGGAATTTATTACATCGGGGATATCGTTAATGAAGATCAGGAAAAGCGTGGGACCTAGAATAGGTATGTACATTAAATAATAAAATTATTTTTTTCTATTTTGATTTTGTTTTCTTTTTTCCCCTTTTTTTATTTATCTATTTATTTATATTTCTTCTTCATAGTTTCACTGTAACCCGCAAGAGGGTTTTTCTTTCCAAAACATATCTTACATAATTACAAGTGTACCACTCGTCTATGCCTATAATACAGTTGCCATCTATGATCCAGTGCCCCTGCTATTTACCTAGTGAGACTTGATAAAATCCAAAGAAGAATCAGCAATATTATTGGTCCTGTTATGGTGTCTCGACCCCAGTCCCCTTTCCCACCTCCTCTTCTCTTTTTTAATAATTATTATTCTAGTAATTCTTCCGGTGAGCTCCTCGTTATTTTGCGTAGACTCTTTGAATTTAAGCGCAGTTGAATCCATTGCATTCACTTACGCGCAAATATCCTTGGGAAAGGTATTAAACCGTCTCTTCCTTCCAGGTTATAGGTTACATAACAGGACAGATTGGGTTCTATAGCCTAGGCTGGCAACCAGTCTACCGAAGAATGCAATGGCAACCTACTGCGGTATAATCTTCTGCCCAGTCAGTCATGTCTTTTTCGAGGCATGATCGCCCAAGCGTGTTTCACGTATGGCACTTAACTGACTGACTGCGTTGTTATGCCGTGGATATAGAATCGGAATGAGAATTCGGATAGCAGAGCTCGAATTCCAGATTGATTCACTGACACCCAAATACCCTTTGTAAAGGTATTAATCAGTATCTTTCTTAAATTTATGGGTTTAATAACAGGACAGATTGGATTGTATACCCTTGTCTGGCAACCAGTCTGATGCAGAAAGTAATGGCAATCTACTGCAGAAAAATTTCTGATTATTCAATTATGTTTCTATTGAGTCATGATTGTCTAAGCGTATATCACGTATGACACGTGAATGCCTAGACTAGCTAGATTTGAGTTAGCTTGATATAACCATAAATTTTATGTTAACATTTACTTTTTCGCTCTTCCTGCTTGTGAAACTGTCTTCCTGTTTCTAGGCTGTTTTAATCTACAAACATATAAGTGCAATGTTATCTCTGTCTTCTGTCTTTCTGATGACCCATCTTTTGTTCTTAATCCTTAGAAATGTTTCTAACTTTTACACTCCAAGTAAACTCTTGTATCTCAGTGGCTATCATTTTTTTTTCGTATTTAAATCTCTAATTGCATCTTTTATTTCTCTATAATATTCTTTTTGTTTGAGTTCGAGTTTAAGTTTTGTTTAACGGTATATCACCCTCTGTGGATTTTTTAATGCCAAAAAGATGCGGTTTTAAGGTATTTTTTAAATGTTCTGTTATAGTGAAAAGGCTGATTTCGTAAGATTTTAATGAACGTTTTTTGTTTTAATTTTTTCTTATTTTAGAAAATTGAAAATGTCTTCTTGTTGTGTATTCAAAATTGTTTTGCTGAAAATCACTTTCTTTTCATTCAAAATATGTTATTTTAAAAATGTTTCCTTCAGAAATGTATTGTTGGTAATACTTTTTCTTCAAAAATGTATATTTTTCTATAAAAGTCTATTTCAATGTATATATTTCAATGAAAGTATATTTTTATACTGTCATAGTGTTTTGACCCCAGTTTGTATTTGTCCATAGCTGGTACTCTAACAGGTTCTACCACTCCAGGTCAGGGTGGACCTGAGAACAACAACTAGTAAGAAGTGTTTTTGCTGCCGAATGCAGTTTACAGTCATGCTCAGGGTGATTGTCTTTGTATTTGTATTTTTAGTTTCCCATAAAAAGTACTTTATTGAATATTTTTCCATACATTCGTTTTTTTTCTGATGATTGCGAATTTGATTTGTTTGTCTTCCTCTTCTTTTGCCTATTTTTTTCTTTTATTTATGGTTTCTCTTATTCATTTGTCTTTGCTTTACTTTAATAAAAACTTACATTGAATTGTTGAATGCATTTCATTTTCTTTACTTTTCAGACAGGTATTTCAAAGTTTTATTCCAATTTTTCACTTTTATACATTTATCATTTTCTTTCACTCATTTTTTCTGCAGACATTAAATATTTTCCACTCTTTCTTTGCCTTCGGTCTTTTTACAGTTTTTATTTATTTTCTTTCTCTTTTCTTACACAGTGTAGTATTTTCACTATTCTTTTTCTCATCTTTTTATTTTTTCTGTCTTCAATTCTTTTTCTGTCATTTTTCTATTTATCATTTATATCTTTCAATAAAGATATACATTAAATTCTAGAAGATTTTTTCTAATTCATTTTCTTCTGGTGTTTCCAGGTTATATTGTAATATATTTCTCTCTAATTTGTTCTGAATTTTGTTTCCTTCTTTTTTTATTTTGATGGAATTTTCTCATTACTTTTTTTCTAAATTGTTTTATCATTTTTCTTCAGTTATCATTTGCTGCTATTCAGAATTTCTTAAAGACATTCACTAAATTGTAGAGGTTTTTCAGTCTCTTATTTCCTTCAGTCATTTCAATGTATTATTTTAATTTTATTCATATTACTACTCCGTCTCTTTCTATTCTTCTTTGCATTCTAAAGTTTCATTTTTATTTCACTTTCAATAGTTTTTTCTCTCCTTTTCCTGTCTTTTGATATTTATTGCTTTCGCTTTGAAATAAATATCTATAACAAATTATTGACTGTCCTGTTCAATCATTTTATTTACACATTTCCAGGTTTTTCCTTTCCTTTCTTCTTATAAAGTTTCTGCTTTATCCTTGTCTATTTCTCAAGTATTTTGAGTCATATAATGTTGAAACTCCGTTTCTAGTTCGATCCCGAAGTTAAGTCTATAAAATACAAATCTTATATCATCCATCAACTAACTAAAAAACACAAAATAAGTTGCACACCCGCAAAATCGGATTCAAACAACTAAAAGTACTTGGTAAAAACCCAAATTAAAATTGCTCACCTGCAAAAGTGGATTCAAACGACTTTGGAACAACCCAACTAAGAAAAATTCAAAGTCAGTGCAAAAAGCAATCTGAACCTGATTGGATTAAAAACAGCAAAAAGAAAAATATATATTTTCACACTTAACTGTAAAAAGCTTTGCTGGAGCCGGCATCATGAGAAATTTCATTACTTAAACCACGACGCTAACCTGTCAAAAGTCAGTCAGATAGGAGCGGTTAGCTGAAGAGCTCCTGGCAATGTAACGAAAGAAAATTCAGGAAGCCGATCCGGACGCAGGGCACGCACAGTTTCATCCCACCTCTTCTTCCAAATTCCTTTTCTTCATTTTCACACCACGCCACTAAATGGAACACAACGACCAAATGGACGTGTTAAGTACTATTTCTTTATTTGTTTTGCCAACTCTCTCTCTCTCTCCTTCTCTCTGTGTGTGTGTGTGTGAGAGAGAGAGAGAGAGAGGGAAAGAAAAGAAAATGTTACTCTCTCAACTTGTCTCGACCTATTAAAAAAAGGAAGGAACAATGACTGTACATTCTGCTACGACACAAACATGAACTCCAAACTTCGGAGGACATTTTGAATACCTACATTTTTTACGAACAATTTGAACTACAAAACTGCAGGCATTTTCTCAATGAACAATTTCTTTTCGCAAATATATTATCGTGTTCAGTGAACAAGATTTCATTTATATTTTTCTTTTTATACATTTGTCATTCTGTAAATAAATCTTGACGTTACACACGAAACATTTTATCCTTTCACATATCAACCTTCAACCTTCTGATATTTAACTTGGGGGACCTTTGGCATGATTGGAATAAGGCTAATTTACCAAGCACCACCGAGGCCCCTACATGTCTAAAGTCTGGTTACTATCCAGATAGGTGAACGTCAGGTGCAGTATGCTTGAACGTGGTTGAGAGTGAGAAGTGAAAACCAAGACTGTGTAGCTACTGTCTACATATGCAAACAGGATGTCCATGAGGGACGGCCACAAAAATAAAGGACATTAACTTATTGTATATGCATTTCTGGTACATAGCACTACGTATGTTCTATATTGGCTAATTCTATTGTCCCTAATTGGGAAAATTTGGTAGCTATTTTTCAGTGACGGGGAGGTTGAAAACGTGTGAGAGAACAGTCTTTTCTCAGTCTTATCTCAGTCTTGTGTTACCAAACCAAACATTCTCAATGAAGAATATGGAGAACGAAACTTACCAGAAAACCCCGACCGTTGCGGAATAATTCACGGACAAATTAATAGGCTTCGCCACATCCTACTCATTTTTCTTTTTAACATTTTTTGCAAGATTATTAAGCGCCAACTGATCCTGTCAAATATAGAGTGTTTCAGAAATAGGACACATTTTCAAGATTCGCTGTCACTGTTTATTATTTAATTGAATTTTAATATTAAAGGGAGACACTTTCCAGCCAATGTATGGGCGATAATGTATGATATCATTTCTTGGATATAAGCTAAAACTGTATAGTCTATGCTTGATGGAACCTACCATCGGATGCTAAGAGCTATACTTAACATATTTTGGAAATGACATCTAAATCATAGCCTATGGACTAATCCCTGATATTTCTACAATCTTATTGCGCTTTACGGGAAACTTTTCGCGAGGAACGCATGACCTGGGAGCGATTTACTGCTCTAAACGCCTAGCCATGGAGAAAGAAGTGTTAGTCGCCCAGCAACTACCTACATTTATCAGCTATGTTATGACACGGAATGATACCCTAATGATTTTTCGAATTTTATGCATAAGTGTGATGTTAACTGCGATAGACTCATGAACGTCTAAGCTAACCCGACCGAATAAAAAATCTTATGAACATTAAGTAATATGTTTTTTTATGAAAAAATTAATCCAGTCTTCGTAAATTTAATTGATGTTCTTCATTTTTTAGTGTGTTGTCAAACTTTTAATTTCAGTATTTTCCTGTGTCTTATTCAACACAGTTTCATTAAAAAATCCTTTATTGTTTAAATTGTGTCCTCTAACAAAAAAAAATTAGGTCTTCTAATTCTTTAAGTATCGTCTCGGTGTATAGGTTAAATATATCCTGTGAAAAAATGCATTCATGTCTCATGCTTTTTCTATCTTTTGTGTATTCATTGAAATCGTTTCATTTTCGCCAGGAGAACATTATCACCAGACGAGGTGATGTTTTAGCCTGTAGTAATAATAGATAAATATGTATTTATATTATAACTAGAGGGTATACAGTTAGTGTTACAGATATCTGCGCGGAGAGTTAAATCAGCTATCGCCCTTCGCATTTACTTTTGCTATGTAGTTGACACATATGGATATGTGCTACTTCTACTTACCTAAAGATTCTTGGAAAATCCCAAAACATCTGCAATGTTATTGGTTCTGATCTGATATTTTAACTTAAAGTTAATTTCTTACCGCTGTAATCTAGCATTCCTGTGTCTCCCTCCTGTAAATTCGTTTATAGTAATTGCTCTTTTCTTTCTGATAAGTAGACTTTATGAATTTAAACGGAATATTAATTTGACAGTTACATCTCATCATTTTACTGTCGAAATTGCTCTCTGTAACCGTAAGTTCTACCCCAAAATATTCTCTCGTACGTCTTGCTTGTGGAAGCGTCTTCGAACTTGTTTGCTTACCTTTCATCTACGATATTAAGAAATGTACAACGTAAGATGTCCTCTTTTGTCCTCTTTAATTTTGTTCTTTCGGTGTCCTTTCTACTCAATAACTTTCAATGTGCGTTGTGGTGCATTGGATATCGGCACGGAACGAGAAATCGGGGAGCCAAGTTCGAATTCCAGTTGAATTCATTGCATTCACTTACGCGCAAATACCCTTGGGAAAGGTATTAATCCGTCTCTTCCTTCCAGTTATGTGTTAAATAACAGGACAGATTGGGTTCTATAGCCTTGGTCGGCAACCAGTCTACCGCAGAAAGCAATGGCAACCTACTGCGGGATAATCTTCTGCTCAGTCAGTCATATCTTTTTCGAGACATGATCGCCCAAGCGTGTATCACGCATGGCACTTAACTGACTGACTGACTCTTAGTGACCCCATGCGTAATTTAGTAATTTATCTCAAGTCGTGATTTAACACCCGGTCTATGAAAATTAAAAGAAAAAACGCAACAGTATAACATTCCACCATCATTCATGAAAAGCTATAAAGAGAATGAGCTTGCATCCTGAATTTATATGCTATTAAAACGTCTATGAACTCCGAGTTATCTACAATTAAATCTGAATTTACATATCATTAACATAGGCCACTTTACTAATACCCGATACTTAAGATTTCAATTTGAATTTGTAAAAATTATAAAACGTTCTTGAAGCTTTTGTAGTGCCCCCTTACTAGAGGTCAGAAATAATACTACCTAAACATATTAACTTTGTCTTCTCTTCTCCAGGTGCTTCCTCCTAGGTCGCGAACTACTATCCCAGAAATCTCTTCATCCCTCACTTCCTCTCTTTTCTCTCTCTCTCTCTCTCTCTCTCTCTCTCTCTCTGGCCCATTCCTACTGACCAACAACTAGTAGCAGTTCAGTTTTTTTAGTTCCTCAAAAGATTTCACACCAGCCACACGTGCTACTCCCGCCAGCGGACATTTTACCCTGCCACGAGGGACTCACACAAGAATGTAGACGAAGTTAAATAAAGTTTGTTTTTACAGGTTAATATTTGTATCTCTTAATTATTATCCAAAACATACTAGGTACAAATATTACAATGGTGACCCCGACTTCAAGAATATAAATGCAACCTTCTCTAAACCCCAGGATAAATGCAACCTTTCAACTTCACGTCGCAAAGATTTAAGAGAGAAACTTCGGCGTAAGTAAAAAAAAAACACACATTTTCCTCTTTTCTTCGTCTACAAGATCACAAAGAAATATATCTATATATACATACACACAAAAAAATGGAAGAAGCCTATCTACAGCAAATTAATATAAAAACACCAGAGTTCATGGAAACGGAGGTGAATGGCTGGTTTTCCATTCTGGAAGCGCAATTCCACCTGCGAAATATACCGGCCTCCACAACAAAATTTTACACGGTCATATCATCTCTGCCTGCAGAGGTGGTAGCAAAAATACCTATAGCAACTTTAGAGTCAAGAAACTACGAGGAAATAAAATTTCATTATTTGAGGCCCACGAAAGGACTAAACTGGAATTGCTCAACAAATTAATGTCAACAACTACCATTACCAACCGTCCTTCAACATACTTACAGGAAATGCTACGATAGCAAAACGGATAGGTAACGGTGAAGAAATTGTAATACACAAATTCCTTCAGGCCCTACCAGCAACAATTTTCCCCGTCATTGCCTCATAAAAAGAGTTAAGTCCTACTCAACTTGGAAAGCTAGCGGATGAGCTCATGCCTTTGCTTAACAACATCAACGTGACAGCCTTCACCGCTCAGCATAATACACAAAAAACTGATAAAAACAAAAACAATGTTTCTATGCCGATAGGAATTAAACCTTATTTTCCTGAACAGAAAATCAAAATATATAGAGCATACCTCTACTTTGCCGAGCAAGCGAGAACTTGCAAACCTTGCTGTAAATGGCCGAAGAAACAAAATATAAAAATACTACCAAGCTCGCGTCTACCCACACAAACACCAACTGACTCGGAAAACTAGCAGCGCGAACCATGTTTGTCCCTTTTAGTTCACCGCTATTACAATATCAGTGCACGATTAAGGACAACAATATTAAAATTCATAGTAGATAGTGGCGCAAGTATCTCAATAATACCAGCGTCTATGTTAAACGGCGTGTCATTAAACCCAACACCAGTATCACTCACCACTGCTAATGGAAAGAAGATAAAATGCCACGGACAAGCAAACCTAAAGATTGGGATACCTAGTTTGAGAAGGTCATTTTCCTGGATATTTCTGGTCGCAGATATCACCAATCCTCTCCTTGGATTTGACTTCTTAAATGAATTTGGTCTCACAATCGACTGCAAAAATAAAACAATTTACGACCCATTAACAGCCACCAAAAAGAAATTGATATTAAACTCGATATCTCCAGTAAACGTGGTCATTAACAAAGTGGAACTACCCACACTAATTCAAATCTGCCTGGATAAATACCCAGAAATCATCTCTTCACATATAAACAAAAATAACAACTACAGCGGTGTTTATCACAGAATTGATACAGTTAGCCACTTACAGGTTTTTTTGCAAAATCCAGACAACTATCTGCTGAATAACTAACTGCGGCTAAGATAGAATTTAAAAGACTCATACCCGAAGGCGTGATAGCTCCTTCAGACAGCGAATGGTCAAGCCCACTGCATCTTGTACCTAAGCAGAGTGGAGGATACCGCTGTTGTGGGGATTACCGTGCACTAAACAGCATCACTAAAAGTGTTAGATACCCTATTCTCAATATAAATGAATTTACAACAAAACTCGCTAATAAACAGCGATTTACAAAAATTGATTTAATTTCGGCTTACCACCAATTAAAATACACCCAGAGGATATTCCTAAAACAGCTATTATTTCGCCGATGGGTCTTTTTCACTATGAATTTATGCCGTTTGGACTGAAAAATTCTTCAGAAACTTTTCAAAGATACATGGACAAAATCTTTCGAGATATAGACTGTGTCTTTATATATATATATAGATGACATACTAATCTTCAGTGACGACGAGCAGTCCCACAAGAAAGATATAGACACAGTTTATAGAATTTTACAAGAAAATAACCTAAAAATATAATTATCAAAATCTATTTTCAAGATATTTTTCTAACATTATAAAAATACTTGGTGAGCTAACAGAATTATCCTATCCTCAAACAACTTGTATACAATATCAACTGGTCACGGACAGCAGCAAATATACAGTAGGTGCTGCCTTACATCAGATCATAAATGGAAATCCAATACCAATAGGATTCTTCTCAAAGAAACTGACGTCAACACAAACAAGATATTCAACTTTCGACCGTGAAAATATTTGTCAGTGTTACACTTTCGCCACCCCATAGAAGGACAGATCATAAACCAATATGCGGTGCATTCCACAGTCTAAAACCTGCCAAATCAGATAGGCAACAAAGACAGCTAGAAATTATAACAGATATTTCAGATATAGCCCATGTGAAGTGTAACCAAAATATAGTTGCAGATTGTCTGTCTCTCCTAACATTTGCTGTACAAATAGATATGTAAGATCTCCCAGCACTTGCAGATGTACAAAAATCAGACACTGAAATACAGTCCTTCACAGATTAAAAAATTCACATTATCTGGAAAAGATCAAATTGTGTTATGTGATACATCAACGTCATACCCTAGACCTTTTGTACCATGCCCACTACGAAAATCTATCTTCGACAGCTTACATTCAGTATCACACCCTGGAACAAAATCATCTATCAAAATGATTAAGGCTAGATTTTACTGGCCACACATGGATAAAACCATCAAAGAATTATGTGCATCATGCACATCTTGCCAACAAGCAAAAATATACAGACATACCAAATCGCCTGTACAAATAGCATCATCAAGATTTAACTGTACACATAGATTTAATTGGACCACTACCACCAGCAAATTGCTCCAACAATCCTTACTTCAATCCATATCGGTATATTTTAACATGTATAGATCGAACCAGTCGATGGATAGAAGCACAACCTATATCGGATATTACAGCACAAACCGTAGCCGAAGCCTTTGTAAACACGTGGATTACTCGCTTTGGAGTTCCTCTCCATGTCATAACAGACAGAGGCCCACAGTTTGAAAGCGAACTATTCCTCATCTGTCAATAATTATTAGATTCTATAGGCTACGTACAACATCCTATCATCCACAATGTAATGGACTTATAGAAAGAACCCACATAACTTTAAAAGCAGCTATTATGGCCCAAAAATAATCTTGGATTTCAGCCCAAACAATAGTTCTCTTGGGAATTCAAAGTATGCCCAAATGCTCCAATTTTTCCCCATTTTATGCGGTAACAGTTGCACAAATGTTTTTGCCACACTAATGATAAATACAGAAAATACAGAAACGGTTACCCAAGATTTTACAAGAGAACTGAACAAAACTATCGCAAAATTTGGTCTGACAAACTTTTCAAACAGAGGAAAATCAATAGAAAAATCATACGTGCCAGATCAACTTCAAACCTGTGACAAAATTTGGATTAGGATAGATCGCGTTCGGAAACCGCTAGAAGCACCCTATTCAGGTCCTTACATGGTACTCGAACGAACACCAAAATATTTTCTAATAGAAACTAACCTAAACACGCATACACAAGTTTCAATAGACCGTTTGAAACCATACATTGAAAACAAGCAAAAATCAAAATGTACGCAAAATGCAACCACCAATACAAATAAAAAGCCTGATAGTTTTCCAACTGAAAAAGTACACGAACATAAAACGAAGACAAAAACTTCAGGTAGAACAATTACATGGAAAAAAGATAACAAATAGATTTATTATTAAGCCACGGAGTCAATTAATAAAAAAATAAATAAATAAGATTAAACTAAAACGAGGACTCCGTTAACTGGTAGAGGAGTATTTGTAGTACAACTTACTAGGGGTCAGAATTAATACTTCCTAAACATATTAACTTTATCTTCTTCTTCCTCCTCTTCTCCAGGTGCTTCTACCTAGGTCACGAATTACTGTCCCAGAAATCCCTTCATCTCTCACTCCCACTCTTTTCTCTCTCTCTCTCTCTCTCTCTCTCTCTCTCTCTCTCTCTCTCTCTCTGGCCCATTCCTACTGACCAACAACTAGTAGCAGTTCAGTTTTTTTTGAGTTCCTCAAAAGATTTCACACCAGCCGCACGTGCTACTCTCGCCAGCGGACATTTTAGCAAGGCACGAGGGACTCAAACAAGACTGTAGACGAAGTAAAATAAAGTTTGTTTTCACAGGTTAATATTTGTATCTCTTAATTATTATCTAAAACATACTAGGTACAAATATTACATTTTCATTTTAACTTAAATTGAAAAATAAAGGATTAAATTGAATATTTCCGTTAAGGAAATACTCTCATGTATTTTAAATAAAATTATATTAATTGGAATTGTTTTTTGTTGTTATATAATAGCTTATTATTTTATTTCCCTTTTTATAAATCAATCATAGCAATACAATTCTTTTGTTAAAATAAAAATAAAATATAATTTTCTGCAACTTTATTTGCGATATATTCGTAATTTAAACTATAATTAATCTGTTTGAAATAAATATCATTTACCTTAAGTTAAAATAATACAAAAATTAATTATATAACCAGTTGTGTTTTTAATTGACACATCCATTTTTATGTGATGTACAAGTAATAAAAAAGTAATGACAGATTGATTGGTGTTCTATGGAAAGTTTATTTGTAGAACATAATTTAAAAAAACGACACGAGTACATTTTTATATATTTTTTAAGTACTCAGCAATCTTAAAACTTTTGGAAAATTGTCTCCGTAATCGAATTTTACGAATGATGACTTTAAATTTACTATAATCATCGCTCTTATTTTCTGATAATGTCATGTATGGTCGTTCATACTTACAGTAACTAGAGTGTTCATACACTAAGTAACATTAACAATTCATTTAAAAATCATGGTGTGTAATGATTTGTATTAAGCTTTTACAATTTTAATTACTAAATATAGAGGATAACTTCCTAAGTTATATATGAGTGGCTCGCCAGGAGGTCTGACTTAAAATCCTGTGACTTTGTTCTATTGAGTTTGTTTAAAGAGCAAAACGTTGAAAGATCTCGAACGGCGAATGCAAGAGATTATGTCTTCCATACCACAGGAGTTCCTGGTGAAATAATTTGACGCGATCCCTGGGCGGCTCGAGAAGTTATTAGCAAAATATGCTGAAAATATCGAATTTTAAAGAAAACCTCATGCTAAACAATTTTTTCTTATTGATTTCTTGTAAATAGTATAGTTAATAAATAACTTATAAGTTTGTTTAAACGGGGGCTTACTTTTGATTAACACTGTGTAGTTTTCACTTAATCATAAATCTTCTAATACAACAAAAGTAATGCAGATTTTTAGGAAATATTATCTTTATGAATTATTATAATCAAAATAATGAATGAAAGCAAATCTTGTCAAAGTTCATAATTCATCGAATGTTTTTTATTAAAACAATAATGTCTTAAATTAATCTTATTTATAAAAGTAATTAAAAACATTTCAAATTAAATAATATCAATTTTAATAGACGTTTTATTTTATTATTCAGAGAAAATTTTCAGGAAATGGGTAACTGTTAAAAAAAAGATGATTTAAATTCTCCAAGGGGTGCTGCATTAAACTGATGAAATTAATTTTGTAATTAGAATTTACTTACTTGAAATTTGATGAAATTAAGTTAGTGGGATGTAACATGTGTAAAGGAAAATTATTTTTACTAAGATTTTCTAAGAATAAATCTAAAAAATAAGTTCATTCATTTGTGAATAAATCATGAATGTTTCAAGAGAAACCGATAAATATTTGATTTTTGTAAATATTTCCAATTCAATGTGTGTTTTAGCGAGAAAAATCGCTAAAATACGTAATGTAATGTTTGGCTGACGAAAAAAAATAACCTGAATATTGAATGTGCTAAAAAAATTAAATGTTTAATAAAGAATACTTTGTTTTTTTCTTCTTAATAATAGCATAAAACTTTTTACGATAAAAACACACTCACTCATACCCACTCTCTCCAACTCTCTCCATATGTACATCCTAAGTCGTCTATCACCCTCCTTCTGACATTTGCTATACCCAATCGCTCTATGTAACCCACTGCTCTATAGTGGCAGTGAAATGCCTTGCTTGGGGTGACACGATTAAAAAAAATCTGCTTTTATCAAGTTTAGGGCCTTTGTTATTTTCTGGGTCGTTGTTTACTTCAGCGATTTAGTAGATTTACTTATATAAAAACTTCTAGAATGAATGGTAAGTGAAATTGAAGTTGCTACAGTAGTAATTTGATGGCAATATTTGTAGTTTCCTTACATAAAACGTCTGATATTCACTGATCAAACAGCGAGCACTACTTTCGGTTGAAATTTATAAAAACTTTCTATTAAAATAATTTTTCAGGAAAATGTTTTCAAAGTCTAGTAGCTGGTATCGCCCTTTTTTTTATTGACGAGGCTTTCCTTCCTAAACTTTTGTTTAAATATTGTGAAAATTAAAAATCTTGATAATAACATTGTTTTCACGCTGAGTTCCATCTTTGTTTTTGCTACTGCTAGTGTTTGGTAGTCCTCAAGTGTTGTGGTTCTGTTTTTTGTTAAGAATCTTTGTTAGTTATTATGCAGCGGTAGTTTAGAATGTTAGCACCAAAGGCGTAAAAGGGAACGCAGTTCTTTGAAGTTTGTCCCTTGCCTGGGAAGGAACATCATGAGTAACAGGTGTCTGTGGACCGTTACACTGCGACTGTGCGCAACAAACAAAGAATTATTTTGGAGATAAGGAATGTTAGGATGCTCAACAACGGTGGTCAACTCGAGTATGTGAAGCAGGAGATAAGCAGATTGAATATCAATATTCAGGGAATATGCAAAATTAGATGGCCTAACAATGGACTTCAGCAGCGACAACCAGAAGATAATATACACTGGAGGCAAAAATAGCGAAGAAAGAGATGGCTTAATACTAGACAAAGAAATGAAATGTGTGCTAGGATACTGCCAGTTTTCCGAGTAAGTCCTTTTGGTCAAACTGAGACGGAAACCCTTCAACATATCTATTACACTAGTTTATGCACTAACAACTTAAAGCACTGATGAAAAAATAAAATATTTCTATTCCATACTGTACAGTGCCAATGCTCAGTGTAAAATCCAAGAAAATTATAATCATAATGGGTGACTTGAATGCCAAGGTAGGCAAAAAGAGGGAAGAAGAGACGACCGGCAACTTTGGATTAGGAATCCGCAACGAACGATGAAAAAAATGAGTCCAATATTACACAGCAAATGAGCGGGTAATAACTAACACCTGAACCCCCTCGTCGTCTATGGATATGGACAAGCCCAGGGGACGACACGAAAAACCAAATAGACTACATAAACATAAACAGGAGATTCAGAAATACAGTGGTTCAATGCGAAATCTATTCAATTGCAGACTGTGGAAGCGACCACCTCCCAGTCATCTGTAAACTAAAGGTGAAACTCCGGAGACTGAAGAAGCCTAGTGCAGCACTAATACTACAATGCAACACTCCCATGAATAACTTCAACCTGCAGAAAAATACACTGTTAAGAACTAATACGATGAACAAATTGGAAAAGGAAACTCGAAATATGACTCACAAAAGGAAGCGCTAGAGACATCAGCAAACAACATTGCCCAAAGGAATTCAGACGCTGAAGAAAAACGAGTGGATGCCTGAAAAGATTCTCGACATGATGAAAAGGAGACAGAAAACGGTGCCAAGAAATGTAATGGAATACAGGAAGCTACACAAGGAAAGAAGGATCAAATGCAGACAGACTAACGAGGAATGGCTCAATGACAAATGTGCAGAAGTAGAGAGACTGAGCAGAAATAATAAAGCAGACATGTATAAAAATATAAGAGAACTGACAGGAGAATAAAACTGTTCCTCACCAGGATATATGAAATCCAAGGTAAGAACGATCATATTGAATAAAAGAGGAAATTCTCCAGCGATGGGAAGAATATATGGAAGATCTTTTCCACGAACAAGAGAGAGCAAACGATAATATACAAAGATGAGGATGGACCGGAAATATTAAAGAGCGAAATGGAAGCTGCAATGGCTAAACTGAATATAAACCAAACAACTGGACCGGACGGCATTGTAATGGAGTAGCTGACAGCACAGGATGAATTCAGCCTTGAGAAAATTACATAAATAATAAATTAAATTTATGACCGTGGTGTAATACCGGACGAGCTACGCTAGTCCAATTTCATAGCACTGCGTAAGAAGCCAGGTGCAAACGAGGGCAAACACCACTGAACAATCAGTTTGATGAGCATCATTAAAAAAACTGATCGTCCCTGTTTTGATGAATAGAGCCAGAAGCAGAATCAGGCCAGAGATAGGACAAGAACAGTGCGGGTTAATCAAAAACATGTGGTGCGTAGATGGTACAGTGTTGATAGCAGACACGGAAAGAAAACCACAAGATTCCAGCAGAAGATAGTTGAAGAGCGTGACAAGAAAGGACTACAAATAAACTGCAAAAAACAAATGTATGGTCATCAGGAAAAAGAGCAGTCTAAAATGCCAAATACAGCTGAAGCAACTGAAATGTGGTTCTACAGAAGGATGTTGCGGATATCATGGACGAGCAAGTGGGTAATGGTGAGGTTTTGGAAAGGATGGAAGCGAAAAAGAAAATAAATCCTGAGCATCAGAAAGAGACAGCTAAAGTTCCTGGGACATGCAATGAGGAAGGACGGCTTGGAGAATCTGATACAAACAGGCCACATAGAGGGAAGGAGAGAAACAGGGGAAAGCAGCGTGTAACATACTTGACGGGCCTGAGCGGATGGATGCCAAAACGGACGCGCGGTGTAACAGGAGAAAGCATATTAGGTGCCACCAGGTATAGGGAAACGTGGAAGGCAATGATTTGCCTACGTTCCTGAAAGGACAAGGCAGACAAAAGAAGAAGAAGAAGAAGAAGAAGGAGGAGGAAGAAGAAGAAGAAGAACTCTAGAATATTGAATAATGTATGATCTCTGAGAAGACCCTTAGGATTCACTCGCTTAAAGTCATTTTTAACTATTGATCTTAGAAAGCGGTTGTATATAGCTGACCGTTTAGTACGAAAGTCTTGATCCGATGAGAAAATTTAAAAACATTTGAGGTTTTAGACTACCGTTTTAATTTTGTGGTAATTTGCTGTATTGGGAATAACTGTCTGTGGAGTTTTTTCTCTTTTCAATTTCCTTACATTTTTAAATATTATTTTATAATGGATCCATAAACCGAAGTATTTGAAGTGCTTAATATTGAAGTATTTGAAGTGCTAGATTCGCGCTCGTAATTGTTAATCATGGATTCAGGTTATATTACATCATTGATTTCATACGATTTAGACATCATAATTTTTCTCTGGAAAGGTCTGTTTTGAGTCCTGTTTTGTGGAACACTTAACAAGGAACATTGATTTTTCGTTCAAGATCATTCTTATTCTAACAAAGAATATTTATGGCACCAGCACAGCTGACCTCATCTTGCTATGAGGTACATTAGCCTCAAGAGGGAAAGCATGATGATTGCAATCTGTGAAACTAACAGTCAATGTAATATAGTTTCGTGAAGACTTTATCTTTTTCATTTTATTTTCGAATAACCGATGTTTATTTCTTCCCATAATATTTTTTATACGTTCTTCTCTATCATTTCTTTTTCTTTCCTCATATATCCGTCTTACCCGTCGCAAGATTTTATTTGTTTTTCTTTCCAGCATCGGTTTTGTTAAATTAGGTTATCCTTATCTGTTTATTTTTTTTAGGTTATTATCCTTTTTTCTCTTTCCTTTTAATATATTTCCTCCAACTAATTACTAATGCATCGCTTACGCACCCAGGAAAGAATATATGGAAACCCGAAGTTTCTAAAAGTTTATCAAGTCTCACTCATGTCTTATGTTCCTTCTTAAGCGATTCTCTCATGTTCGTCTTTTCATTGTTAATTTTTTACATTTATTCTTTTTCGTAGTTTTAATACTATTTCTTTAGGCTTCTATTTTTTTCTATTTAGTATGTCTTTCTTCATTTCTAACTCAGGTTTTAGTGTTTTGTTCTTTTTTGTTTTTTTTTGTGTTTTTTAACATTTTTGTTTTTTATCATCTTTTTTCTTCTCTTCTTCTTTCGTCTTTACTTTTCTTCTTTTGTTTTCGTGCTAGTTCTTTATTTTTTATTCCATTTTTTGTGATACTCAACAATTCATTTTATACTTATTTCTTTCATTTATTCCTTCTTTGTTTCTTGACTTTCTTACTTGTTCAATTTTCCTTCTTTTTTTAACATTACTTTTCTTGTTTTTAATTTGTTTAGATTAAATTTATATTTTCGTTTAGATTAAATTTATATTTTCGTTTAGATTAAATTCATATTTTTGTTTAGATTAAATTTATATTTTTATGTCCATCGTTACCTTTTTACTGCCATTATTCCATTTTTTTCTATTTTTTAAATTTCTTTCTTATTTTTTGTTTCTTCTTTTGTTTCTTTTTATCTTTTCAATATCTCTTTTCATTCAAGTATTTTTCTTTCCACTTGCTATTTCGTCTACTTTTTATATCATTTCGTTTGATACTCTAATTTTTTATTTCATTTATTCTTTCTTTCTTTGTCTGTGCTTTTTCAGTTGCTTTCTTTCGATACTTTTTTCATTTAACGATTAGTATTTTTAGAGTTTTCTAAGAATTATCTGTTCATCTTTCTTGTTTTTTATTTCTCCCTTT
>JBBBDQ010000860.1:467500-567500 GCA_037127315.1 Ascarosepion bandense | reverse complement strand
TGGCGCGCACTCACGCACGCACGCACGCACGCACGCACACACACACACCTATATACATTACGAGCAAAAACTTTGAGTCATCTTGAGTTTGTTTTAAAAGCACCTTAAAATGAAAGGTTTTTTTTTAATTTTATTTACCTTTATTTTTAAAATTTTCTCCAACCGTCTTTTAGCACCGAAATTTTCAAATTTGGACTCGTCTATCCCCTGTGCGTTGTGATGTAATGGATATCGGCTCCGAATATGGAATAGAAGAATCTAGTTCGAAATCTAGTCGAATTCGTGTCGTTATCTTGCGCGCAAATACGCACAGGCTGGTACTGCCCATAAACTATTCTCTTACAGGTAGTATGACTTCGGCTTCGACAGGCCTACGGCTGACATGCTAACGACCATTACGGAGTACATGTTCTAGGCCCTTGAGAAGTCCGGTAAGGCTCGTTCTTGATCTCTAGATATCTCCAAGGATTTTTACTGGGTTTGGCACGTTGGTCTTCTATGCAAGCTACGGGGTTACGGTATTATGATCTGATCTAACATTTTCTAAATAACCGCATAATTAAGGTCGTCTTGATTCGGAATGGCTCCACATGCTACTGTACAAACGCTGATGTCCCTCAGGGCTCTATCCTAGACCCGACGATCTTCCTTATTTTCATAAATGATCTCCCTGACGAGATCATGTGAAAAATAGGCATCTACGCAGATGACACCGCAATTTACTCCAGCATCAATTAGAAATCCGGCGTGGCGGACAAACCTAATCTCACTGCTGATCTTGAGAGAGATCTACATTCTGTGTCAGATTGCATAAGCATGGACCAAGCGAGTCTCCCTGAGAGCAATACACTGCGCCTCCTCGCCCTTACCCTCTCTTCCGATCTCAAGTGGAACAACTACATTGAGTCAGTAGCTAAATCAACTGCTAGGAAGGCTGGGTCACTGTGTCAGGCCCGGATATTTTCTCCGCCTGAATCCATCCTGCATATATACAAATCAACCATTGCTCCGTTCATGGAATACTGCTGTCATATATGGCCAGGCGCCCTGCTGTTCATCTCAGTGTTCTTGACAAGCTCCAAAGGAGAATCAATAATGTGGTAGGTACCGACTTGGCGGCTCGACTCCAGCCACTTCCGCACCGACGGGATGTGGCTTCTCTTTTGTCTGTTCTATAAATAATTTCATGGGTTCTGCTCCAACGAACTTAAGTCACTGGTGCCTCCGCAACAGTTGTTTACTCGTGCAACCAGACTGTTAACTGGATCGCACCTATTCACAGTTAGTTTCAACCAAATGCATACGACAATTCTACTCCTGCAGCTTCTTTTCTCGCAATTTCCGCCTCTGGAACTCGCTTCCATATTCTTGCTTTCCTGACGGCTAGAGCCTCCAGGAATTTAAATGCAATGTCAATACTCATCTTTTAACCACTTGACTCTATTTCTTTCGACACCACCCTGTATATCCTTTCCTTTCTATCCACCTTTGCAACTATCATCACACCTGTATTCCCATCCTTCTCTTGCTCCTTTCTAACTAGATAGTCTTTCTCTTCACTCTCTTCAATCCAATCTTTTTACTCTTATGTAGCCCCCTAATCTTTTTACTTTATGTAGCCCCCTGCACATCAGTGGCATTACCACCTTGCTCGGAGTGAAACGTTAAAAGAAATCCATTTCTTCTCCTTCCAGCTGAGTTTAATTGCAGAATAGATCGTGTTTTTTTAGCCTTGGTTGGCAACCAGCTTACTGCAGATAGCTTCTGTAAAAATCTCTTTTGCCTTCTCAGTCCTTTCGAAACATGATCTCTCAAACGTGTATCACGTAAAGCAATTAACTGACTGTCCACAATACATTTTGCTAAATTGTAAATATTTTGCATGAGGGACATATTTTGTTTTAAGCATAATTGGGAAAAATCAACTTTCAGCAAGAAAAGAATCTATTTTCCTTTCTTTTTTTGTTTCAGTCATTCCTTCTTTGTTTTTATTTGTAAATTTTTATCTCTCTCTTTGTTTATTTAATTCATTCATTCATTTTTCTTTCCTTTCTTCGTACTATTTTTCATTCATTAATACTTTGTCGTTGTTTTTTTCATTGCGCTCGATGTTCTTCCTCATCTCCTTCATTCATTCATTCTTTAATTTTATCTCTCTTCGCTTTATTATTCTATTCTTTGTATTTTTTCTATTATTTTTTCTGTCTTTGTTTTTATTTAATTAATTTATTCATTTTTTTACTTTCTTATATTCACTTTATGTTTCTTTTTCTGATTCATTCATTAACACTTTTTTTTATTTATCGCCATCGGTTTTTCTTCCATTTTTCTTTCATTTATTCATTCTTTGTTTTTTCTTTCTCTCTTTCTATTTTCTCGCTTTTATTCTTTTATTCATTCTTTGTTTTTCTTTCTTTCGCTCTCTTTCTCTTTTCCCTCTTCATTCCTTCATTCTTTGTTTTACTTTCATTCTGTCTCTCCATATTTATGTTTTTCATTCTCCTTTTTTTTATTTCACTCAATGTTTATTTTCCTTTTCTTTCATTATTTCATTTTATTTTCGTTCTCTTTTTATTCCTTTCCTATATTCATTCACTGATTTTTGTTCTTTAATTTTCTATTTCTTTCTCTTATTCACTCATCATTTTTTTGTCTTTATTTCAATCTATTTTTCTTTCTGTTTCCTTTCGTTCATTCATTCATTCCTCGTTCTTTTTTCTTTCTTTTTATAATACTTTTGCTGTATTTTTCTTTCATTTTTTTAAATTGCTTTCATAAATTCATTCTTTGTGTTTCTTTCTCTATATATTTCTTTTATTTTTGAACATTCATTCTTCGATTTTCTTCACCTCTTTCATTTTTCTGTTTTACTTTTCTTTCTTCTGTTTGTATTATATTATTCCTTTTTCCTTTCCTCTATCCCTGCCGCCGGATGGTGAATAGCAAGCAATTCAAACTCAGTGAGTAACGAATCTATTGCTTGCTCGAAAATTATTTTCAAATTTGATTTCGATTGAAGAACGCCTTCCACAACAACGAATAAACCATTTTTTGTGCATGAACGATCCGAACTAGTGCAACATATCCCTGATGAAAAAACACTGAATCCTTTCTTTCATTCAAACTTAGTAATATCCGGAACCTTTCTATTGCTCTCCATTGAATTCCATTTTAGATTTTTTTTTCAGGGTTTAATGTTTAATGAACGATGTTTCTTTTAAAGAGATGTCCGTTATATCTGTCGTTTGGATGTCAGATAAAAATGATCAAGTTGCAATATATATCCGGAAGATAGAAACACTTCTTGGTCCTTTATATCCGAAATTAAATGATGTGTAAATGATTCACAGAGTACAGTTAGTATCATGAAATCAAACAAATATTTGCTTTCAAATCAAATAAATTTTAGATCCATCTTTACATAACTATCATTAAGAATAATATTTCGGTAAATACTTTTTCCGCTAATGCTGGAAACCAAAGATGCATTATCAGGTTCGTCTCTTTAATTCCATGCAACAGATAATATAGAAAAAATGTTAGTTTGATCGAAATTAAGGGTTGTTTATAAAAAAAAAGAAAAAGCTGAGCAATGTCTAAAGAAACAGGAAAACTTCAAGAGAAAAAAAAAGATTGCTGAACTGCATGATTGTTTTTTTATTTGTTTAGCGGTAAATAAACTCCTCAAAGATTATTTACTGCTGACATTTTAATTTAGTTAAGAGCATTTGTCATTTATTTAAGAAAAATAATGTTGGTAATTTTATTTGTCACAAATAGATTACTGGTAATATTTATATTATGAAAATATATATCTGGTATTTTTCATATATATTTTTAATACTTTCATAGTGTTTAAAACCCGGTTTGGAGGTTAACTATTTGCCCATAAAAGGAACTCTAATGGGTGCTATCACCTCGGTTTAGAGTGTATCTAGGAACGATAGCAATTAGAAGGTGGTCTCATGCTCCTCAAAACCTTTCGATTAGAGGCCTTGCTACCGTATTTCGTTTATTGTCATACTCAGAACGGGAACTGTAATGTAATATCAGGCATCACATGTGACAGCGAAAGGTAGAAAATTTCCACACAGATGTAGAGAATATTTGAAGCAATAGAGATATTATTCTGCAGAAGGATGCTTAGAATACAAAGGAGAGAGCATGTAAGCAACCCTTACTTGTACTCAGAATTTGAACAAGTTTGAACAAAGTTGAAACTCCTGATACATAAACGATCATTTCTCAAAAAAAGTTTATCAAACTTTAGATAACAATGGTGAAACACTGGTTGTTGTTTTGGATATCTCAAAGGCATTTGAAAAAGTGGAATTTATGACAAGTTGATTCTTCATCGTATTTCTGGATAATATTTTTTAACAGTCTCTCTTATTAAATCGCTAAGGGAAATACTTCTTGAATAGCCACTGATTTAGATATTTTTGTATTAATGCAAGCGTTCCACAGATCGCTATATTTGTACACACAGCTTTTTTTTTTTAATTTCATCAATGATTTTCCTGATGGTATCAATTTGCATCTTGGTATCTATTCTGGTATAGTCAGACAGTTAAGTACCATACGTGGTACACGCTTTGGGCGATTATGTCTCGAAAGAGACATGATTGACTAAGCAGAAGATTATACCGCAGTAGGTTGCAATTGCTTTTTCCGTTTCACTAGCTACCAACCAAGGCTATAGAAACCAATCTGTCCTATTATTTAACCCATAACCGGGGGAAAGATACGGATTAATACTTTTCTCAAGTGTATTTCTGCGCAAGTGAATGCACGGAATTCAACTGGAATCCTAACTCGGCTCGGCTCCTGAGCCTATAGTCACTGCACCACAACGCACATCAGCACATCTGAATGGTATAGTACATTACGAAAAAAAAAAAACACGTACAATCTGTTAAGCCAGGCAAGGAATAGCTGAATATTGAACTACACAGCAAAAGCAATGCGTAAGTTTTTAAAAAAATTAAAATAATCTTTTTTCTTGAAGCTTTCATTTTACTTTTAATTTCAATGTAATAGATTAAATGTAATATTTCTAAAAAGCAAATTTTTTTCTGTATTTCAGAAACCCATTTAAATAGACTAGAAAAATATATTTTCATTCTTTATTTTTTTGCTAAAATAGCCGATTAGAGCTCTTTCAACGTTATGTAAGATTTGTTATTAAAGGTCTTCCAAAAATAAATTATACTATTCTGAAAACGTTTTTTCGGAATATTGCTCTTTTTTTATCGCAACAGTAGCAGTGTTCTAACCGACAGTGCCCATGTTGATAATTTCATGACAGATTAAAATTTGTCCTTCGAAGTATTTATCTGGTAAACATAATATAAGAGAATGGCGAGAGCAAATCTTTAGATAATTTTCAATTACTCAGGAATATTGAAAATTTGCAAATATATTTAACGTAATGTAAAGTTTTATTGAATTATAGAAATTTTAGCTTTAAATTTACTATATTTATAGCTCTTATTTTCTGTTAATGACATAACCATTTACGCGTACATACATAAATCGACACATTTATGCTAAAAAAAAATGAAAATCATTTTTAAAACATTGTTTCTTGATGATTTGTATTAAGATTTTTTTATTCATTATTAGCAAATATAAGTTTCACTTAATAAAGTATTTTAAAATATTTTAAAATTAATAATTTTTATAAATAAAATTTAAACAAATGAAGACCATTATTTTAGAATTAATTATTTCTCAAAAATTTTTTATTTCTTAAGAAGCCAATAATGTCCTCAATGATGGAAAACGATCAAAACTCATCATGGAATGCAAACAGGAAGACAAATTTTGACTACATTATATAAAACTCGAAAATAAACATGAACGAAAAAATAAGATAAAAATTAATATATATAAAAATAAATAAGAAAGATACATAATACAAGTTAATAAATTAATAAGAAAATTGTGTAAATAATAAATATATACCCTACGAAGACACAGAAACACACAAACAAGCAATAATAACATTCAGCAAAAGATAATAAAGTAAGCAATAATAAATAATGAATAATAAAAGCTAACAAAAGCTTTTTAATGTAACCACAAAAGTCACAAATAATTTTATACAAGAGCCCCTAGAACAATTTGAAACATATGCGTTACTACTCAGGCAAAAACCGTTAATATAATACAATAGACCTAACCAAAATCCACCACATATCAGCACATGTAAATAGTCTTGCCAAAGAACAACACACGTTTCCTTAAATTGTGCTCATCATATAAAACAGATCATCAATAGAGTGTATCCTTTTCAAGAGTGTTTCTATCACAAATCAATTAACTTTATTAGATAAACTACCACATCCTTGAGTAGACGCCTTATGTGTCACTAATCAAACCATTTGAAAGGACATTTAAATAAATTTCAGATTGAAAACACGAGACGTCTATATAAATCACAATATCAGAAACTTATTAACAAAATACTTACAAAAATAAATATACATGACATAAAACACAAACTCAAAAGTATTCCATATTAACAAAAGTATATAAACAATCAAACAGGACAGTCAGGGATGTGCCATACGTGATACATGCTTTGGCGATCAGGTCTCATTCGAGATATGACTGTCTGGGCTCAAAGTTTTCCCGCAGTAGGTGGCTATTACTTTCAGACTGGTTGCTAACCAAGGCTATAGGACCGAATCTGTCCTTTTATTTAACTTATAGCCATTAAGATTTGTTGACTTAAGCGATAATTATTGCTGGATGTGGTTTTTACCTGAAACTGGTCATTTTGTATGTTGTGGCTGTCTATGAAAACAAACAGTATCTTTCAACATTTTTGTAACTTCTACCTTATCATATGCTATAACAATTGCACGTTGTAAAGACCATGCATTCATTTCTGCATCGGAACCTTATATAACAGGGTATACTAGACACTCTAGCTTTGTGAGGCTACCCGTCTAAGATCAGGAAACTATTAATGACAAATCGTAGAGAAGGTATTGGGAACCCTTATATAATTTTATCAAATAAAACATTGCATTTCTTCTTCTTTATTGCCTCTATTTATTTATCCATACTTTGAAGGCGCTGTGGCAAAATCTTCGTAGTCAAGTTGTTGTGGCCTCTTTGGGCCAGGAAGTAAGACACAGAAACAGGCAGACAGGTTCAAACTGTTTATTAGATTAACATGAACATATATACAAAGTAATGTGTTAGTATTCAGCAAAAAGATGTGCAATCCAGACGGTATAGTTGCGCTGCCTCTTGACTGTCATTAGACTGTCTCTCAGCTGCATCCCCGGAAGTCACTCCGGTTTGTATGTAAAGCAGGAGGAAGAGTTCATTCAACGTAGAAAGGCACCATAACACATACTAACTTTTTTCTTTTTCTTATAGCAGCGTCGCCATCATCATCATTATCCGCTTTTGCCCTGATTTCTTGTTATCCGTTGCCACTACTTCATCCATTCTACATATTTCATTACTTCTATTATTTTTGTTTATTGCCTCTTTTTATTCATTCATTCTCTTTTGCTTCTTACAGCAGCGTCATCATCATCTTCTGCCCTGACTTTTTTAATCCCCTCTATTGTTTCTACTTCTTTATTCATTTTACATATTTTAGTACTTCTTCCATCTTACAGCGCATTCTTTTTCTTCTACATCCAGCCATATATACAAGCTCATTAGTTAATTAAGCACATTTTTATTCTGTACATTTTGCCTTTAATATACCCTGGTTATGTCCCTTAAAAATTACAACTCTTTTTCCGAATATGTGTTTTCTTTTCTGTCGAGTTTCCATAAAACTTCGTATTTGCTCACATAGCCGGTCTGTTGTATCCTCCTACTATAAAACCATCTTTATGTTGCTTCTAGTCTTTTCTGCATCTGTGAGCAGATCTTACAGCATTCAATGACATACAACAGGAATGACATTTCATAACAGTCCAGTTCACTTTTCTATATTTCTAACATAACGTTCCTCTTTCTTAATACTTTCCTTAATATTTGGAGAGAAATTTTGCTATTCAAATGATCCTTCGGATTTCGAAATTGCATTTTCCGTATGCTATTTAATATTAAATATTTGTACTTGCTTGCATTTCGGGCCGTTATTGCTGCGGAAAAACTTATATTTCCTCTTCTCACTATTGGTCCTGGGTATGGTGGTAAACTGCATCCGGCAGCAAGGCCTCTGATTGAGAGGTTGTGAGGAACATGGAACCACGTCGTAATTGCTATTGTTCCCAGGTCTACCCTGATCCGGAGTGGCAGCACTTGTTAGGGTCCCAGCTATGGACAAACAGTTAACCCTCAAATCGGGATTAAAGCACTATGAAATTATAAAAATAGGCTTTTATAGAAAAATATAGAGTTTCGAAGAAAAGATTATTACCATAATTTTTGAAATAAAAAAATATTGTCATAATACATTTTTGAAGAAAGAAGAAATATTACCAAACAACACATTTGCAAATACAAAACTTGAAAACATCTTCAGTTTTCTAAAATAAAAAAGAAAATTAATTTTCATGAAAATCAGACTAAATAAAAATTCTCACCATAACCGAACATTAAAAATACCTTAAAACTCCTACCTTTTTGATATTAAATAATCCACAGACATTGATATGTTGTTAAACAAACTCAAACACTTCTTACAATTAATAGTTAGTTAATGGGTTCCTATATACAATTTTTAAGAGCCCCTGTAGTAACTTTTCTCTGTCTGCTACTAACATTGTTTCCTCTGCACATGTTAAATTCTCAAGTTTCTGAAAACTAATAACGAATACTGATAAATAAAGAATACTTGATTCTTTCAGAATCGTTTTAATATATAGGTTGAATAAATCCGACGAATAGGCATATTTGGTTTATGAAAACTAGTTCAGAAAACACAGGAAAATATTTTCGTGTGATTACTAAATATTTTTTTTTATTTGTCGGTAAGGAATTGGGTTTAATTTTGTTTGTTTTTCGACATCGCAGCATCAATAGGACTTTTGATGCCAACAAAATAGTTAGGATAGTTTTGTATGAATAAAATATTATTTTTAAAAGGAATCAGTTTGTAAGTTAATTTTCATTGACGTATTCTTGTAAAGAGTATATATGAGAAGCGTCAAACGAAGTGCTGGTCTTTTTTTTTTAATGTATTCCTGGTAATATTTTCTTTTAAAAATGTATTTTTACGATAAAAATCAATATTATTATTCCAGAGAGTTTTTACCCCAATTAAAGTTAGAATCATTTATCCATTGTTGGGACCTAACAAATGCAACAACCCCGGGTTGGGTTGGACCTGGGAACAACAGCAATAAGAGGTTGTTCTACGTTCCTCAATACCTACCGAACACAGGCCTTGATGCCTTATTTAGTTTATCGTCATGCCTAAGTTGCCTTTCAGGTAGGCCTTGAAACATTATCCCCTAGGTCCGGAATGGAATTTACATTTCAAAATATCTAGACGAACATCTTTGATTCTAATGTGTGCAACCCATTGAAAGTGAGTTATTTCTTTGCTACAGCTAATAGAGATTCTTAGTATATTCGCTCATCTGGACGACGAAAAATTTAAACTATATAAAATTGTTTTATATGTTATATACCATTCGATGTACAACGCGATTTTCGTGTGATGAAACACTCAAATCTATTTTGTGGTTACGAAAATAGATTTTCAGGACCAGGTTAAAAGGGAATTGTTTAATAATGATTTCAGCAAGGACTGGCCATAAATAATGCTATTCTTATCGCATTACCAGAAGAGGTTATCTAATTAGTAACTGCCGGCAGCTCGTATCTGCGAATAACTGTCTGCTAGGGTGGTTAGACAATACGTACCGCAGACGCCTGCTCAGGCGCATTTATATTTGTTCAATGCCCACAGAGCCAAAATATGGTTTATAGTGCAACTATTCTGAGCAAATCTTGATCACAGTTTCTAGGAGAAAGCACATTATCTGGCGTGTTAAACAGACATAAGATAATCACTATCTCCCTCTATCCCGATAACTGGCGACTTTGTACTACCCCATTTCTCTCATAATACTTGCTTCAACTAGGAGGAGAAAGACTGATAAGAGGAAGAAGTCACCTACACGCCGATGGTATGAAATAATCAACTTCCTGCTGAGTTGCATTTGGTGAAAATGCAATTCAAACCTAGGACATATAGTAGGAAAACGAACGTCCTAACTACTCGATCAGGTGTACATGAGTGTGCAAATATCCTTGAGATTCAAAACGAAACAACATTGAGCTGACATCTTTCATATATATATATATATATATATATATATATATATATATATATGGATTCAGCAGTCGGCCAACACCTGCAGGACAATCAGGAATGTGCCTCCTCGTATGAGGACAATTGTTTCACTGTCCTACACAGTGCTCGATCGGCATATCATCTTCGTGTTTTGGAGGCAATTTGCCTAAAAATCCAGCAGCCGAGCCTGTGCAGGCAGAAAGAGCGTTTCCTACGCTTCTTACAATTACTGGAGGGATTGTGAGTGTAACATCTTTACTTTTTTATTTCATCCTGGTGGAATTGAATGTTTACACCCCCCTTATATTTTAATATCTATTGAATAAAGTTTATTTTTGATCGAATTCCATCTTCTCCCAGTATTGTAAGTTTTCCCATTGTTTTCTATCCTCTATCTTTGATCTCTTTGTAATAAAGCCAACGTACTCGTTGGCCGAAAGGTTCCTCGGGATAATTATGACGTCTATTTTGTTTAAGGTTATTAACTTATTCTGTGGGTACAGATCATTATTTGTATATATATATATATATATATATATATATATATATATATATGTGTGTGTGTGTGTGTGTGTGTTCTCTGGTTACCGTGTACAACACTCGTGTGGTGCTGCTACAAGATTGAAAACTCTTAACTGCTGGCGTATTTGCATTCCATACAAACATTAAACGCTATAAAATCTGTCTTCTTCTCACGTTTGCCAATGACATGGTGGGTTAATCTCCAGCTGCTGACAAACCAGTCAGTTTTAGTTCCAGCTTGAGGCAAACCGTTAATCTAGCCGCACTGAAAGGCTGTAATAACACGAAGCAGGCCTGTCTGCGGATGGTTATATCTATATATAGAGTGATTTTTATACAAAGGGAGTGATAGAGTTAGATATGGGCACTGAACAGGAAGTAGATGGAGAATTATATTATTATTGGAAAAGTAGATACATAGACTGATAGCGAATATATAGCATTGAAAATGGCGATCAGAGGTAAAACTAAATTCATCACGGGAGTAGACCCTTCACACAAACTACCGCTAGTTTATTTTAAATTTTAGTCAACTGAGAAAAAATAGAAATTCTATATCCCATGGCAATGGATTCAGTGCTTATATCAAGAATGCGCCCCCATCTGACATAGGCCCCCAAAAAGAGAACCTTTATTTCTTATGTGCCCTTGTTTGGACATCTTTCATAGTGTGCCATCTGTTTTCAGTGTTCAATTCGGACGCTTTTGTCACGTCAGCGAGGTCTATTCCACAACCTCCACATTCTTAACTTTTCAATTTTTAGGTAAATCTTTACATACATTCATTCAGTAACCATCTATGTTTAAAGTCTCTCGGTTTGATTTTGACACCAATCATGAGATCGATAGATAGATAGATAGATAGGTAGATAGATAGATAGATAGATAGATAGATAGATAGATAGATAGATAGATAGATAGATAGATAGATTGTTGGAAATGTATTTGAATAAATAAATATACACATGAACTGATTGAAAGAGAGAGATTTAGATTAGATACATAAATAGAATGTTGCATTTTTAGATATTTTTTTCTTTTTTGCATCCGTGTTTTTGTTTTTAATTTTGCAAACTGCACCCTATAATAGGGACAATTGGGAACCGGAACCTTCTGTGAGAAAAAAAGAGCACCACGACATAATTCACTCAGCCAGAAATTTGGAAAAAGACGTGGTGTACTGCTTGGCGTTCGCATCGGAAGCTCAAATAGCTGCATTTCGGAATGTGTGGATATCATTTTGAGGCCAGCGCAGTTCGGAAACTGTGGTATTATATATTTATCTATGTTATGATGGTTGGAATGATTACTAGTGACGTTATGTCTCCCTTTATCTTCTCACAGATCTTCAATCTCTACACATAGGACGACAGGATGTTCCTTGAAAAGGTAGTTCTGCCCTGTGTAAATAAAGTGGTTGCTGGAAGACCCTATATCTGGTAACAGGACTCTCCACCATGTCCCAGATTGCAAAAAAAAAAAAACCCAGTTATGACTGTCTGACAATCCCTGCTCCACAGCCTCTTTTTAGAACTGGCCATCCAACTAACCAGACTGCAACATCCTTTGGTTATTATGTGTGAGGTTCAGTTAAGCAAAAGACCAACAACATTCTTTCTAATGCCAAAATGAACTGAAGACAAGTATTCACCAACTTAAAAAAAGGAGACCGTCCAAACGAGTTACAGGATATTCTGAAACCCTCTTATGGTCCTGTTGAAGCCAATGGCGATTTTATTGAACAGACTTACTTTTAGTATTTCTAGATATTTTTGTGCAATTTTGGTACGTATATCTGTTAAAAAAAGATGTTAGCTTTATTTTCACTATTTCTTAATTTTGACGACAATTCACCCATCGCAGTAGGTAGATAAATTCATAGATAAATAGCTAGATATAAATGTTTATGAAGAATAAATATATATTTTCTTACATGCTCACGTAACTTAACAAATAGCTATTATCTCCGACTATTAAGTACTGGCTCGCAACGAAAAACCTCTGACAGCTCGCTGACACAAACAATCTTAAAACGACGCCTGCCAAGAAAGATCAGAGTGGTAGACATAGATATTAAGCACCTCTCTAAAACACTGGTGCCAACTGAAATTTTGCGAAGTGAAAATTTGTAACGCGCTCTTCAAAAGTATCGGCATCAAATATTTAATATTGATATAATCATCTCTTCCCTCTGCTCACAATGCCGGTTCGTCGACGTTGCATTTTATCGGTGTTGCCTAATTGTCCGTTTTTCTTTCTTTTGTTTTTTGGCGGAGAGAGGGGAACCCCACTTCATATTTCATTTTATATTATTCAATTCTAATTTTTAAGTTTTGCTGTTTTTGTTAAGTTGCTCAGTTTCATCACATACACTCCGGCTTGGCACAATCTAACACGGATCGAGTTTGCCTTCAAATATCATTTCATGTTTCATGTATGAATTGTATCATTTATTCCATTCTACTTCTACTGAGTTAATATATATATATATATATATATATATATATATATATATATATAAATTGTGTGTATTTTGGCAGCATTTTTTCATTAATGCAGGTTTCATTGAATAATATAGACAAGTTTTGTCTATTAATTTTGTGTAGGATCCGTTCATACCGTCTGATATACTTGATGGTGATATCATTAAAATGTCTGTAATCAGACCAGGGACCACAACACCACTATTTTGTCACTGTCTTCGGCCATCCGCCACGGTAGGGATGGACTTATATTTTCAATTCAATTATCTTTATTGTTAATAGCTTAAATGTTCTATGTTTACTGTGTGTTAATGTTTACTCTTTGATAATGGCTTATGTGAGCCGAAAGCTTAGACCCGATAAAAAATTCAACAAATACTGTGATTTTTTGTTGTCTTTTAATGACATCACCATCAAGTATATCAGACGGTATGAACGGATCCTACACAAAATTAATAGATAAAACTTGTCTATATTATTCAATGAAACCTGCATTAATATATATATATATATATATATATATATATATATATATATATATATATATATATATATAAGTGAGAGCTGAACGATGGATGATAAACGGTATGATTTCTTATAATTTTAAAAATTGCGCGTTCAAAAATATTAGTAGAATAGACAGATTGAAGCCACATCACGTTGGTGAAAAAGTCACTGATGTCAAGATGCCAAGTCAGGATCGACTACATGCAGATCTTTTTGGGGGTTTTGTAAAAAATCTCGAGATGATTACCAGGCGCTCCCGACCAGATATGGCGACAGTATTCAATGTAGGACAAATGGTAGATTTATAAATGTGCATAATCGATTCAGACAAGAAAAAAACTTTCTGTTCTGACAAAGGGGCCTAACTTACCTAGCAATAGACACCGATACAGTGTCGATGCAGTCGTTCCCCAACAGGTTGTTTCAAAAAAAGATTCCAAGGAATTGCAGTGTATTGTTCTTTAAAAGGCTAGCATCAACCATGGGTGGGTAGATAAATTTGTCTATGATATTTAACGGGTATCACTTTTGTTTAAGACGCATTCCAATTTATAAATCATTGAGGAGAACATGATTAAGGTCGTTGTGTACGCCATCACTTTTTGTTGTGCAAGGAATATAAAGAAATAGGTCGCCCCCTTGAAATAAGACAGCAGGTACACCGTAAAGACGAAGAGAAATAGAAGAATGAAGCGTAACTAACCATATATGGAGTCAAAAGATAGACCACCGCCCTCTGTGGAATGAGGGAGAAATAATAAATTTTTTGGGAAAAAAAATTAAAGAAAGAGCCTGTATTTTGGGCGCAAAAATCTAAGTAGGCTAAGCATAAACATAAATACAATATGAAAACCATATATAATACAGAGGTCTAGAGAAAAACAACAATACCAAATTTTTTAATATAACCGATGGCAAATGTTTACTTATCATATATATATATATGATAAGTTTATATATAAACTTATTTATAAATGGAACTTTGTGTGTATGTGTCTGTGTCTATGTGTGTGTCCGTTACACATAGACACCGAAACGGCTGAACCGAATTTCTTGAAAATTTACAGAGTTGTACTTGAAGCGTCTGCGAGTGTCCTTAGGTAGGTTTTGTGTCGATAAATATCGAAAATTGATAATCGAAAAAATTGGGTTATAATAGGAGTGGTCTGATTTTAATCAAATTTGTTACACTCATAGAAAAAGTCATAAGAAACTATATTCAGAATTTTCAAGGTTTCAGTTCTTACAATAGTGCAACAAATCGGTAATATATATATATATATATATATATATATATATATATATATATATATATATATATATATAAGCCAAGATGTTTGTGTGTGTGTTTGTTTATCTGTCTGTATGTCCATTATACAACTCCACAATTCTTATCCTCACCAAACTTCACACAACTATTCTTTAGGCTGGGTCTGAGATTCAGGACCATGGATTAGGTTTAAAGCTTTCATTACACCCGAGTAAAGCCGGGCTATACTGCTAATATACAATAAGTACACTTGTTTTTTCTAACACCGTTCAATATATAATGTTTATACAATAATATAATGTCCTAGTTTTCTAGACTTTGGGTCAGTATATTTTCACCAAACCAAATGATAAAAATATGTTAAGCACTGGAATGCCAAAAGATCTGTCTTATTGTTTGTAGTTAGCCGAATTCGCATCGTTTAATCTTAGCAGGTTTTATTCAGAATTGTTGTCATTTTGGTAGTGGCCAGGGTCGCCGTTCGAAAATTGGTGTTCAACATGATATAGCCGTAAGCCAGAAATAATCTGGAGTATAACCGTTTCTTCATAGACGGACTTAAGTCAGCAATCGTTTTATATTTATTCTGAAATAATTAAGAAAATGCTGAAACTTTTTATCACGAAGAGTATAACCTTCCGCCTGATGAAGATCTGCGTATCCATGGAAGCAAAGCAAATCAACTAAAGAATCCTCGTCTTTGATGATATTATCAAACTATTTCTTTGCCTTTCTTCTTGTGTCTGTCTCTCCGGGTCATAGCATAGTAATTGTGAGTGCAATCACTTTACCCGATAGATCCAGTGGGAACAAGTGAAGCAAAAGTGGGCTGTCACAAAAAGAATCGAACGACATATCCGTAAACAATCTGTCTACATAGATTAAATAAAGATTTCAGTTCGAAGTTACTTGAAGGTTGGAAAGGACAACGGCACAAACATTGGTCGCATATTTCGTAGAATAAAATCTCTTCCAAATAATAAAATTGCGAAAGACCTTTTAAACTTTTTACGCGAAAATACACTTAGGAAATTTATTAATCCGTCTCTTCTCTTTTAACAATGGGTTAAATATCAGACACGATTAGATTCTTTGGGGTTGGGTGGCAACCAGTCAACCATAGAAAGCAACAGCAACCTACAGAGGATAAATGTGTATTTACCTCTTCGCCTCCTTAGGAAGTGGATGAGACACAATGTCAAGGTTTAATGTGGGGAATGCGTACGAGCGGACAAATGACAAAATTTCCCAGTCTCCGCAATTTTTCTCAATTGCATTGCCTCTCCTCGGACAGAGATACAACTGAGCCGCACTCTGTCTTAAAAGACAGAGACGCAAATGAGAGATGAATTGAATCCTCACCCACCACAAAAAGTGGCAGGTAAGTAAATCTTCTGCCCATTCAGTCATGTCAATTTTGAAACATGATCGCTCAGTCAGTCATGTCATTTTTGCTTCTGCCCAGACAGTCATATTTCATTCGAGACATGATCGCAAGTATCACGTATGGAACTTAACTGACTGACTGACATTAAAAGAAAACTTTGTTGACCTATACAAATTAAATTTATGCATATTATAAAAGTAGGGTAGAGAATTTCAAAGTCAAAAAGCGATGTAAAATAAAACAGTGCCGATCTCTGAAATATTGAAATCATGCACTACATTTTACGATATTGATATTTTCCTGCTTAGATTAATTTTCTTTCATATTCTTTATTTTTAAGATTTGTTTGATTTGTTTTCCTGTAGAAAACACAGTAGAGATTTTTTTTCTTCTTCTATGTGCCATGTCCTTTCAGGACGTAGGCCATCATGGCTTTCCGCGTCTCCCTATGTCTGGTGGCTCTTAGCACACTTTCTCTTGTTACACCACACAATCCTCGTTCTGTTATCCATCTGATCTGATTCTTTAAATATGTTATCTGCTGCTTTCCCATGTCACTTTTTCCCTCTATCTGACCTGTTAGTATCAGGTTCTCTAAGCTCTTCTCCCTCATTTTATGTCCTAAGAACTTTAGTTGTCTCTTCCTGATGCTCAATATTAATTTACTTTTCTTTTCCCTCCTTTCTAAAACCTCATCATTGCTCACATACTCAATCCTTGATATCCGCATCATCCTTTTTTAGAACCACATTTCAATTGCTTGAAGTACAGAACACAAGTCTAGAAAATGATATAACGTTTGCTGCAGCAGATAGTTGTTTAGGGAGTGAAATTTCTATCTAAACGGATTTGAATTCATATTTTCTTTTAGACTTATAGCCAAAAAGGGCTAGTGAGTTCAGTCTTCCCTACTCTTAAATTCTGTCTGAATTAGAAGAAATCCATACCTTCCCAACAGTATTTTGCTTATGCAAACGCAGCTGCTCCAACAATCGACATTTCAATTCACTTTTTAACGGTCACATCCATTTATTAATCATGCAAATACAGTGTACGTCACACAAAGTATCGTCAGATTATTGTAAATGGTGCCTTCATGAAACAAGTGTCTTATCTTTATGAGGGAGGTATTTCAAGGGGGATATATGAGGGGTATTTTTGTCTGTACACTTTACAATGAAAACAAAAATCATGATATAAACATATCAGTCAGTTAATGGCCACGCTTGGACGATCATTTTCAAAAGTAGATGATTGATGACAGAAGATTTTCTTGCATTAGGTTTCTATTGATTTCTGGGGTAGACAGGTTGCCAAACAAAGCTATGAAACCAAATCTGTCCCGCTTTTTAACCAATAGCTGGAGGAAGAATCTATGGATTATTATGTTTTTTATTGATTTAACACCTGCAAGGCAGTAACTCTCCTAAGACGCCAGAGGATTAATGGCTGTGAAAGCATAATAAATCATAAATTTACTAATTAGGTGAATAAATGGAGAGTAATCAGGTGGATAGTAAAAAGTGATTGACATTACATTTAATTTTTGGAAGATTAAAGTTGGTTGACAAGCAGAGAACCAGAAAAGAGTACCCCAAAAGACCCAGACATAATGTGAAGTACAGTAAAAACAGTCAAGGCTTACAACTGTGGCAAAATATGTAAACTGTGCTAGGAGGAAAAGTTATGCTATTCCCAAACAAAAAAGAAATGTTGAATGAAAAAACAGAAATTTGTAACTAAGTGTATCCATACTAAAAAATACCTCTGAGGTTCATACAACCACGGATGAAAATGTTATATTTTCTTGTAATTTCAAACTTGCGCGTCCAAAAATTTCCTGCCAACTGAGCGTTTAAAAAAAATACACCGTTACTTGAGCGTTCTTATAAAAAAAAAAAAAAGAAAAACGGTAATCGGTAAAATTATTTTTTGAAAATCGCTTGAAGACACCACTCATGGTAGAAACATAGGTCGCGTTATAACTCTTTTACAAATATATATATATATATATATATATATATATATATATATATATATATATATATATTAAATTACTTAGTTTTGGATCATAAGTAAATAAGACCAGTACGAATTTGTATTAAAAAGTGTTCAATACAATAATATTGTAGAACTTTTGAATATTTTTATTTGTAAACGAGTTATACACTACCGGTCATAATTATTGAGTAACCCCAGTTTTTTTTAAAGAAATGATGTACTTCATACTATTCTTAGTATTTATTGCCAAGGGAACAATTCCAAATAAAATTTGAATCGTTATTTTGTGATCATTATTGTGCACATTTTTACAAGGCAAGGAAGCAAAGATAAATTCGTTCCAATAACTCAAAATTTTCTTTATACTTTCATTGATGAAACTGCAATGTAGGTAGTTATTAAATATTTATGAATTCATTTGGTTCACAGGTCATTGAACAGTATTAACAAAAGAACCATTAAAATTAGAATTAAAATCGACAAACTGTTTTCCTTCCCCATTTAAACACTCATCAGCGGTTCGTTTCAAGAGCAGTAGCTAGGTTTACTTTGTCAGCCTTGGTAGGTTTTTTATTGAGACTGGAGTAAATCATGGTGTCATCTGCCTATATTCATTTTTAGGAACAGATAACATGAAACATGGCCAGTATGGGAAAAATGCTGTAAGAACCTTGATTCAAATATACTGATCTAGTGTTTGAAGCACTTTTCATGTATTATTGTCTTAGTAAAATAATGTCTTTTTTCATGAAGTACAGAAACTAACACCATGAGTATCCTTCTATACTGAAAACCAGGATGAATCAGTAAATTTATTGATTTAATTGACGTACTGAAAAACAGGATGTGCGTTGTGGTGCAATGGATATCGGCTCGGAACGAGAAACCTGGAAGCCGAGTTCGAATTGCAGCCGAATTCATTGCATTCGACTTACGCGCAAATACCCATGGGAAAGATATTAATCCGTCTATTCCTTTCAGTTATGGATTAAATAACAAGACAGATTGGGTTCTTTAGCCTTGGTCGGCAACCAATCTACCGCAGAAAGCAATGGCAACCTACTGTGGGATAATCTTCTGCCCAGTCAGTCATGTCTCTTTCGAGACATGATCGCCCAAGCGTGTATCACATATGGCACTTAACTGACTGACTGAAAAACATTTGATTCTGGTGATTATGTTCAAGGCTAGATAAATAATATTCGACTGTTTTATTTTGTCGTAAATATTTTCTTTTGGTAATCCTTCTTCCAATTTGCACATCACTCCTTTTTGTCTTAACGTCATAGGTGAGAAAATGTTTTTCACAGTTTACCTCGGCTCTAATATCTGTAACTTTATATTAATTCTTTCAAAAAATTATATACTGTTTTTGCTTTGACTTCTCCACAGTGTATAATTCAAAATTTTACATCTGATAGATTAGCCCATAACAATAATTAGCACGACTAAACTATCCTGATATGTACAGCATTGTAGCAGAAAGCTGAGTAAAGTTACCTTGATAGAATAGGCCGGTATTTGTACCTGTATCTGTGGTTCTATTTACAACCTAGCTAGCTACATAACTTCTTGTGCATCCCCCTCGTAAACAGTGCGTTGTTTATTATATAGTATAGTTCAGATAAAATCAACATTCACCCAGGTTTTAATTGATGATAAATTTGCTCGCTATATTAATTACAGCTGTGTAGTGAGCACACTCTGCACAAAAAATTCCATATTTTCAGCCTTGTCCTGCATTCTCTGCTACGCTTAGTAAATTGATATAATACACATAGATAGATAGATAGATAGATAGATAGATAGATAGATAGATAGATAGATAGATAGATAATGCAATACAATATGACCTGGATGACATAGATAGATAGATAGATAGATAGATAGATAGATAGATAGATAGATAGATAGATAGATAATGCAAAACAATATGATCTGAATGACATAGATAGATAGATAGATAGATAGATAGATAGATAGATAGATAGATAGATAGATAGATAGATAGATAAAAGAATGTAATATACTGACAGATAAATATATATACTAAGAGAGGAAAATGAAAATAATATAGATAGATTGATAGATAGATAGAATGTGAGGATAGATAGATAGATAGATAGATAGATAGATAGGGAAGTATTATATAAGTAATAAACTTAGAAACACTTGCTCATGTTTACTTGTAAAAAATAATCGAAAAGATAAAAGAAAAAATACATTTAAAAATAAGCTGTAAAATAGAGGTAAATTGTATGGAAACCTATTTATTTATTTATTGCTATAAATTACTCCAACGTTGAAACCTATTGTGTTCTCTTTCTCTTTTTTTAATTCTTGTAATAAATAACTCCAGTATCTAAATGTCAAAAATCATTCGTAATTGGATATTTCTGTAGCAAAAACTTATAAACTGCCTGTGCAATAAAGAGAATCTGTACGAAAAAATGACAATGTATATGGCAATAAAAAAGAAAGAAAATTGCTATAATTTTAAATATATTTGTCGCTTATTCAAATTGTCTGTAAGGAATTGAAATAGTGCTTCATTTTTAACAAAACACAAGCGAAGGAAATATTTATAAGTTACTAGTAGTCGTACCTGACGTTTTCCGGGATAAAATGATCTAATGTGTTAAAATATAAGAATTTTATAATTTTTTAACATAAAAAGAAACATAAAAGCATTATAGTTCAAAATTAATATTGTTAACTATCTTAAAGTATATTCTAAAGTAAAGATTCAAATAAAGAATCTGAAAGCAAAAAAAATACAAATAAAATATTAACATGAAAATATAACAATTCAGATACAAATTTCTAATTCCCTACTCTAATTAATCTAATTTATTAAAGTAATTATACACAGGAATTCAAAATTCAAATTCAATTTTCAAAAATTAATCTAATATGAGAATGTAACAAATGGTCAGTAAAATGGAGTATGAAAATCGAAACATTTTGATTAAAGAACTTTATAAACAATGGTTTTCATTTTTTTTTCTGATCGAGTGAAATCACACGGATTATGTGTACTTCCATCTCTTGAACATGCAAGATAAAGTTGGTCATGTGTAATGCTTGGTTCTTCAAGTTATATGCCAGCAAATAAGGGGGTCTCTCTTTGGGATATATTGATGGACATTGCAAAGATTTGTTTTAATGGACACTGCGTTCTCTTGAGAAGAATTTTTGCATAAGTTGGGATGAAAGGTATTGTTGGGATAAATCGTTTTCTTTTACTACTTTCTGACAGAACGGTTGCTTTAATAAGATGTAAACTCATTTCCTTAATTGTCAGTATGGTTCCAGATGCTTGGTGGATCTACATTTTTTAATAACATTATTGGTGCAACAACTTTGAGATCGAATCTGTGAGGTGGTAGTCCAGATGAATGCAATGAGTTCAAAAACTCGACTGGATAATTTTATTGGTACAATCTATGATTATACCAATGATTATAAGTTCATTGGTACAATTTATGATTGTACCAACGAACTTATAAGAGTTACAATCTCTATGGACGATTTTCAAAAAATTAGAAATTAAATGAGTTCACGTTAACAATTTTTGAAACAGAAATTGTTCTCTCACTTAACCAGTTGTGATTTTGATGTTTACGAAGAGTTGGCCATTAATTCTAAGCAAGAATGCACCAGTGTGCTTATTAGTCAAAAGTTTAAACAGCCCTCGTTGTCTTCAAATGTTTCTTCCTCTCCACGGATTAATAATCTTTTGGGGAATCTTTTCAGACATTCGATGATTAGACAGAACAGCTCTCACTTTATCTGGAAGATTTGACACATACTCGAATCTCATCAGCTCTTGTATAACTGAAAAGATTTTCTTGAAATATCTTGAAAAACTACGGTGCTTCTTCCCATCACAGACTATTTCTTATGTCTCTTAACATTCGATAAATTGGTACCAAAAATTCTTATGCATCATAGTGCATTCAGCAAACACGATCAAGAGACATTACCTTATAGCTTATGTCATCGCAGAAGTATTGCTAATGCTGCAAACTGGGTTTTCGTTTATATAAAAGTCATGTGAAAGTTTCAATGAGAATTCCAGATAGTTCTACAGTAAGTGCAATTATGCATTATTTACTGAGATTGGACAGTATTAAATTTGATAAAAATGCTTGCCAATTTCACCTGGAGCAGATAGGAAGAAGTAACTCCTTTTTCGTATCTTACAGTTTCAGTGATGTTGTTATATGCCATATTTTAGTAATCGTTGAGCATTACTGTAGGAATTTAAGCTCATTCACCTGTCTTGCACTATATGAGGTTTCCCATGAATGTATATATGGCTGGTCTGTCGTAACCAAGGATCTATGTCTACTAGGGCGGTTAGCTAATACCCGTTGCAGATGTCTGGTCGGCCACGTATGTGCGTGTTCAACAACAGCAGTGGTTGTCTGGGGTTTATATAGCAGCTATGCTGAGAGAACCTTAGTTAGAGTTTTTGGGAGAGAGTTTGCTACCTAAGGTTAGAAAAAATATGAGCAAGGTCAGAACGATCAAAACCTTAGTCGCGATGACTTGTGAATTGGAAAGGGTCCCGACTACTCAATTTCATTCAGAAAGCTTAAGCCAAACCGTAGTTGTTTTCAGGCAGTTTCCAAAGTTGCTGCAAGCTATGATCGCTTCCTCCAAACTGATAACATCGAGATGGCATCTTCCTGACAAATCAACGAAAATAGGTCTAATACATGTTACAGTATGTGATACTAAAGATTTTGAAATGTTGTATTCCACTCATTATCATTCTCAAACAGACATATTTTTTCGCATGCTTCTAAACGAGCAAACGATTCTGTTACGTCGGGTAACAGAATTATGTGAAATAATAAAAACAACGTAATAGTATAAAAGTTGGTGTATTGACAGGAAAAGAGAAGTATTTACAAAAGGTGAGGATTAGTAGAATACAGAACAAGGTAATTAGTATACAGTATCGTCGTAGAGACGAGATAGATTGACTAGTAGAACACTTCCAGTGCAATACCGGAAATACCCGACTGACTCGCTCACTCGACTTCCTTCTTCGAGGTATAATCACTACTGTTTTATATAGTGATTCGAATAGTCCATTTCCGTGGAAAGGTGGAGCGCGCCCCAACAGATTCCATCAAATCTTCAAAGTTCGTTAAAACAGATTTCATTTTGAGCATCATGCAAGAACATGCTTAAGTACAAATATTCTTGTTGAATTATGTGCAACGAGGATCAAGTGTGCTATTAAACCTGATATCTGAATAGCCTTCAACTAGAGATTCTCAGTTTCATCTGGTCCAATGCACTCTTGATATATTCCCTGTGTAATATGATGAGACCTGGTAGTAATACAATATTCTGGTTAATGCATAATTTGAAGAGTTTGAAGAAAGCTATCAAAGTTTTTGGTCTTGGAATATTTGCCTATACTGCAGACATAAAATAATTTTATTCATTTTATAGATGTACTGAATAACTGGACAACACGTTTTTATCTCTAATTTGTTGGTGTTGATTCCAAAATGACTTTAGATTTCATCTTAGCTACTGCTTTTTCCGTAGCGAAATTTTATCATTTTTGGAAAAATTACGATCGTGGCTGGTTACAACATTTTTAGTTAATAAAGGTCGTAGAAACCAATCAATTTTCAGGTAGGCCAAGCAATTTATGTCAGCCATCTGAAATAAACTATTTATATAATAAAAAAGTGTTTTTGAGTCAAACATTTTACTATATTTATCGCCAACATTCTAATAAACTGATAAACTTTATCAGTAAAACACTTTATTAGTAATACGATAATATGAGAATTAAGGTTCATTTTTTATATAGCTGTTTAGATAAACTTCCTGAATACTGAGACAATGAACATGATGAGTGGTGAACAAAGAAAACGATTCCACGCAGATATCAAAACAATGGAAGAGCGTTACCAGGGACGGTAGGATAAACAAATGGTGGCTGACTACTACCGAAATATCAAACGGGACTGAAATAATATTGAACATGGAAGACAATCAAGAAAGAGGACATTTTTACCATAATTCTTATGATCATAAAGGTTTTATTTCTGCTGTTAGTTTATCAAATAATTTGGTGAAAATTTGTTGGTATTGGTATAATAAATTGTGTTATTTTTTTAAGAATTAAGGTATTATTGTTTGCAAAAAAATAGTATTTCTCAATAAGCAAACCAATTTTAAAATAAAAATACCGATTGTTTTCAATTTATTTTCCAAAATTTAAATTAACTGATAAACATTATAAGTAAAACACTTTATTATTAATACGCTAATATGAGTATTAAGATCTTTTTATGTAGCCATCCAGATAAATTTGCGGATAATTGCAGCGATGTGAGTGATGAGCAAGTTGAACGATTCCTAGAGATTATCAAAACAATAGAAGAGAGCTAACAGGGCGGTGGAACAAAAGAATGATGGCTGACTACTGCTGGTATATAAAACGGGACTTAAATAACATTAGCTATCAAGAAAGAGAATATTTTTACCATAGTTCTTCTGCTCACGAAAGTTTTATTTCTGCTTTTATCTTATTAAATGAAATGATTAAATTGCTTGTTGGTTTTGGTATATTAAATCGTGTTGTTTGTAAAGACTTAGGGTGTGATGTAAAGAGCCCTGAAAAGACTTTTTAAAAATTTAGAAAATTGAAAGCTCCATTATTCTTAAGCGAAAACTTCCGCTCCGTTGTGAAAAAAGAAATTCGACGACCAATATATTCTATTTCTGTTGTTAATTATCCAGGCGTCTTCGAATTTATTCATTTATTTATTTTTATTTTTTTTTTTGCCGTATTCTTTTTTTTTTATCAACACAAGTGTGCGTGTGGGTCCGGTCTGGTTTGAAGTGGTAGAGAAACTGCTACCGGGTTTTCAACATGTCTTCCTTGAGATCAACATTCACTGCTTGGGCAGAGAAGTTCACCGTTGTAAGAAACGACTGGAAGAACACCTACTGTGACGAGATCATTACGACTGGCGACCCGAGAGCGTCGTCATAACTGGTGCGTATTGACCGCATAAACCATGATTCAGGTTCCGAACTCATCATAATTGGCTTCCGTGACCGGGTCAGAACCAGTGGCCGGAGTCCCGCGTCATAGTGATGGTTATTGAAAAATCGTATATCCCTATATGCAGACTAATATTTGTTAGTTTAAATACGAATATTAAAGATTTGTACGATTTAATTTTAGAAATACTGCCATCTGTCAATATCATATATAAAGGAAATAAATTTAATCTTTCCAAAAATGAGGCATTTTGTATAGCAAAACGATATCAGAGCAAGAAAAATGTTGTTGGACCTTATTTTGTATATGATAATAGACTCGACTGAGTATACATATACTTCTGTCATAGAGAGAACAGGAGTTGAGAGTTGAGAGTAATCGTCGAGATCCGTACGAGTTATCGGAGAGTACCGGAACTGATACGTGAGTTAACGAGAGATATCGAAGTTAACCAGAGACTTCGGCATCAAACGTCAGACTAGCTCTGAGCTCCACTCAGCTAGAATAATATACACGGATATACTATTTCCAACGACTTCAGTTCAAGATTTGTTTTTATTTTTTTCTTACTAATATTATTCCTGGATTTATTGACCTGCGTTCAAGTTTGTATATTACTTTCAATATAATCTACTTTTTTTCTCTATGTCTGCTTTTGTTGTTCATTATTTTGTGCGGTTCCTCATCTAGAATCCACAACAAATTGACAACGAAGACTCGAAATCACGTACACGTACATTGCCACAACAAGTTTGCGATGAAGATTTCAAACACTAGTCGCCACAATAGTTAGGCGACAGAAGATTCAAACTCACGTATACCACACAACAATAGAACTCATACAAAATAGTGTAAAATTCATAGTTCCCAAAGTTCGACCAAAATCAATTTGACGACACTATCGCAGATAATCTGCTGGCATTCCACATTTTGTAACGAAAAGAGACAGAATGAAAAAAACTGTAAAAAAGGAAATTAAAAGTCAATATTTTTTCCCTTCAACAGAAAACTTTTTCCACAAATATTTTTTACAAGATTAACTGCCAGAATGCATAGTTAAAAAGTGAAAACACTCACGGAATCAAGGCAGCAAACTATGGATGATTTCAGAAAGGAATAATAGAAATCATAAAAAGAAGTAAAGTAAGACAAATAGAAGCACAAATTAAGTTAGAGAAAAAAATGGAAATTCAAAAGGCAAGTGAAGAAAGACAAATGGAAATTCAACAGGCAAATGAGGAAAAACAAATGGAAATCCAATGGTTGAACGATAAAAGATAATTAGAACTACAAAAACTATTACTAAAATTGACAATCATCACACAAGAAAGGAACGCAGAAAAAGAGGCGACATTTTTGCAAGACGTCGTGTGGAATGCGATAGGAACCTTTAAGTACTCTACTGATGATGACAAAAAATTTGGAGAATATTACAGACGATATGAAGACATTTTTAATATTGATTGTCAGAACTGAACAGAAAAGAAAAAGTTCAGGCTTTTTACTCAGGAAATTATTTGCGGAGGAATACACTTTGTAAACTACAGCCTGCCAAAGAAGACAAATGATTTAATGTCCGATAAGGCAGTGACATGACTCACTGAGCTATTTAGCCCCAAAACTTTTTGTTTCACAACAGGTTGAAATAACTTAATCTCGCAAAAAACGAAAACGAGGACTATTCAACATTCGCAGCCATCGTCAACAAACATTGTGACTACTTTAAATTGACTGAGCTAACTCCAGACAAATTTAAATGCCTCATAAATGCTAAAGTCAGCGAAATGCGAAAAAGAATGCTTACCACACTACAAAACGAATCAGGTTTAACGCTGCAAACATTATCAGAGGATTGTCAAAAATGCTTAAGTATTAAAAAAGACAATAAAGATATTAAAGAATCAGGAGTCGCACATATTCGTAAGTTAATCAAAGATTTACGTTTTTCACCCTCTCCAAAAGTAAAACATAATGTTATTGACAAAATTACAACATATAAAATAACTAAATTTAATGACAAAATTAAAAAGTATAAAGCAACTAGTGACAGAAATCAAATAAGAAACAAGCCCACCTACCAACCTGCATGTTACAGATGTGGTGGATTGCATTGGGTTAGGGATTGTTGGATTGTTGGTTCAAATACAAAAACTGTCTAGCATGTAGAAAGATGGGACATAAAGCAGCTGTAAGTAGAAACATAAATAGTCTAGTAGGGTAAGATCTACTAGATTAGAATATAAAAACAAACAAAACACTAGGAAATATGTAGAACTTCAAATATTAAATAAGAAGTTAAAACTACAATTAGATTCAGGTTCGTACGTAACTATAAACAACCTACAAACATAAAAGAAACTGAATAGGCCGATCATGTTACACACAAAAACTTCTAAATCTGTAACAGGAAAATGGATCAAATTTGAAGGTGAAATAATCGTGAATGTGAAATTTCTGGGAAAAACCAAAAAATTAAAAATATACGTTGTGAAAAACACCAATAACCTGGTAGGAATTGACTGGATGCAGAAGTTTAATGTATGGAATTTACCCATTCAGTCAGTTAAAGTGCCATACGTGATACACGCTTGGGCGATCATGTCTCGAAAGAGACATGACTGACTGGGCAGAAGATTATCCCGCAGTAGGTTGCCATTGCTTTCTGCGGTAGACTGGTTGCCGACCAAGGCTATAGAACCCAATCTGTCCTGCTATCTAACCCATAACTGGAAGGAAGAGACGGATTAATACATTTCCCAAGGGTATTTGCGCGTAAGTGAATACAATGGATTCAACTGGAATTCGAACTCGGCACCCCGGTTCCTCCTTCCGAGCCGATATCCACTGTACCACAACGCACATCCTTATTTACTCATTAGCTCTTGTAAAAAATATAGTGTGAGCATTCAGAAGCCACGAAATAGAAGGAAGAATTATACAAACAATTTTTAGAGGTATTCTCAAGTTGCGATGCAACAAATACGCAGCAAAAATAGTGCTAAAACTGAATGCTCAACCAGTATTTCAAAATAAAAGAAACTTACCTTTTGCTACAAAAGATAAAATAGATAAAGAACTTGATAGATTAGAACAAACTTGTATCATTTCAAGATAGAATTTCTCGAATGGGCGGTACCGGTAGTATATGTGAAGAAAAAATTTATATTAACCCGTGTTTGTGCGGATTTTTCCTCTGGTTTAAGCAACGACAAAAGATTATCATTACCCATTGCCAAGCCCGGAAGAGATATTCACCAAACTTAAGAGCGGGAAAGTATTTTCGAAAATTGACTTAAGTGAAGCGTATTTGCAGATTCTAGTTACAGAAGAGTGTACAAATATACTATGTATAAGCATGCACAAAGGACTTTATAAATGCAACAGGTTACTATTCGGAATAAAGGTATTTCCGGTGATTTTTCAGCAGACAATGGACACCATGCTTACGGGATAAAACTTCGCCACTGCTTATCTAGATGACATTCTAGTCAAAATGATTGTATGAAAGACAAGACACATATTAAGAAGGTTTTCAAAAGAATACAGGACTTTGGGTTCAGAGTAAAAGAGAAAAAAATGGGATTTTTCCTTAAAGAAAATTAAATATTGAGACCACATTATGAACGAGAATGGTATAAAACCAGACCCAGAGAGGGCATAAGCAATTAAAAACATGCCTGAGCCTAAAAACGTTACGGAATTACAAAGTTTTCTCGGTCTTGCAAACTATTATGGAGAATTCATCGATAATATGCACAAATTGAGGACACCCCTCAAAAAATTACTAAAGAAAGACGTCGAATGTGACTGGTCGGAGGATGGTAAAAAGGCCTTTAGTGAAATTATCATGAAACTGACGTCAAACCTAGCAATGACACACTAGAAATTATTATTGCAATAATGGAAGGGAGTTTACGCTACAAACGAATCATAAACCTCTCCTTACCATATTTGCATCAAAGAAAGAATTACAATCTACAATGCAAATAGACTCCTGAGGTGGGGAACGATATTACTGAACTATAACTTCAAATTAGAATTAATACCATCGAAAAAAATAGGGCATGCAGATGTATTTTCACCTATGAAAAGTGAACTTTTAGAAGACTCGGTAATAGCGGCTTTGAGAGCCGAGAACAAAATCAGTAAGGTGTTAATTAATACGGTGAGAAAATTACCGGTAACACTAGTAAAAATAAGAAGAGAAGCAGAAACAGACGAATTCATAAGTATCACAAACAAAAAATAGGATATAAAAACAGCAAATTGGCAGACAGTTTCTCAATTTGTGAAAATGTACTGCTCTAAAACGAAAGAGTGGTAATAGCAAAACCATTACAAAGAAGAATTTTGAAGGATTTTATTTAAGACATCCAGGAAAAAAAAACCACATGAAGGCACTTATGAGAAGTTACGTGTACTGGCCCAACATGGATGATAGTATTACGCAGATGGTGGAAAAATGTAAGGGCTGCGCGGTTGCAGCAAAGTCACTACCTATCATACAGAAACCATGACCAAAGGTGGACAATCTTTTATCGAAGGTCCATGCAGTCTCCGCAGGACCCATTGATGGTTACTACTACCTAATAACGGTGGACAGTTTTAGAAAATGGCCTGAAGTTTTCAGGTATAAAAATCCAACAACAGAAAATACCATAAACTGTTTCAACCAACTATTCGTTAGATTCGGCGTTGTAGATTGCTTAGTAACGGAAAATGTTACGCAATTAACCTCAAGTGATTTCCAAGAATTTTGCGAGAGGTACCAAGTAAAACACATACAAATAGCGCCTTACCATCCAGAGTCAAACGGCCTAGCTGAAAGGTTCATGGATATACCAGCGGAAAGAGCGTTACAGCAGCTTTTTACAAATATACCGAATTACAGCGAATAAAAACACATCGCCTAGACTTTCACCAGCTGAGGTGATGTTTGCTCACAATATACGGTCTATTTTAGATAAATTGCTACCATGCAAAAATAAAACCCATAGTTACGAAAAGATCGTTCAAACCATGTGAACAAGTTTACTTCAGAATGTTTAAAAGTAATATGACGTGTTGAGAACCAGGAACAATAGTAAATAATCTAGGAAATGTTACAATACGGGGAGAAAGAATTACCCACAGAAGACACATAAACCAAATACAGAAAGAAGGAGTGAGGAGCCAAGTTCGTCACCCTCAGAAAACGATGACGCGATGGGGAGAAATCTTTGAAGATTTCAGATTCAGAGACCTCAAGTAAATACAGAAATTACAAGAACTATACAGAAAACGGAAAGTTATGGAGCCACTTATCCTAGATCCCAAGCAGGAAAAATATTAACTATCCCCACAAAAAAGTAAGGGAAAAAGGTATTGTGGGATCTCCCCTTTGTATATGATAATGAACCCGACTGAATATGCATATACCTTTGTCATAGAGAGAACAGGAGTTGAGAGTTGAGAGTAATTGTAGAGATCCGTGCGAGTAATCGCTAATACGTAAGTTACCGAGAGATACCGAAGTTACCCAGAGACTACCGCATCAGAAGTCAGACTAGCTTTGAGCTCCATTCAGCTACAATAAAATACACGAATATACCATTTCTAACGACTTCACCTCAAGACTTGTTTATATTTATTTCTTACTAATTTACTGGATTTACTAACCTGCGTTTAAGTTTGTATATTACGTTCAATATAAGCTACTTTACTATTTCAATATCTGTTTTTGTTGTTCATTATTTTGTGCGGGTCTTCACCCGGAATCCACGACAAAAAGTATTTTATTTTTCAGATTCAGCGATGTCAAATTAGCTAAAATGTTGTTTGGTGTCTCGACACTATTTCAATTTTCTTTTGGTTAATTGTTGTACTCTTGGATACCTTTCATAAATGTAGAAACTGAATATCACCCAAATAGTTTCATTGCTGAATATCACCCAAATAGTTTCATTGCTACCTTACGAGCAATAACCGATGTCATCTGGAGGATTTTTAGAGTGGAACAGTAGGCATGGCTTCATCAAATCTTTTGTTTACATATTTGTTTATAAACTTTATTGATTTCACAGAATTGAAAAATTCAACTTTATGTCTGCATCAAATATTTTCAGAAAGAAAAGGATTGTAAAGATCACTCTAATTATTAGTTTCGTATTGGTTGCCAATCATTGCTTTAAATCCACCAACATCAGGATTACTTCTTCAGTAACATGGATATCCATCTTTACCAATATATATCACTTTGTGAGAAGCCTTTTAAATATCCCTTGGTACACGTTGTCTTTTATATCAGGAGAATTTCTATTTATTTCACAACGAGAACAATAGACCATGTCTGCTTTCACCATTTCATACAGTGATCATTGTGGTTCGTCAAAAGTGATGGTATCAATTTGACTGAAATGAATTTTCTCGATCAACGTAATTAAAACGTGTGTATGAAGTAGCCCACATTTTTGCCACACTGTATTGTACATAAATAATCTAACAGAAGCAAATAAGATATCATTTGTTTGTAAGTCCATCAATTTGCTTACTTTTAGCGTATATAAACTTGGATATGAGCTCCTGTTTGTGAAGAAGTGACAGTTCTTCAAGCAGATCATTTTGAATGTCTTTCTATTTTGTACTGCAGGTGAATGTTATTGAATTTACGGTATATCACATTGAATACACCGGTGCTTGTTCGATTACCGAAGGTAAGCAACGTAAGCCTGGTTAGTACCTAGATGGGTGACCGCTTGGGAATACCAGGCGCTATGAGATTTCAGTGACGGATGTGCGTTGTGGTGCAGTAGATGTCGGCTTGGAAAGAGAAATTGGTGAGCCGTGTTCGAATGCTAGTTGAGTACCCTGCATTAAATTAGCCAATGGTACCCTTGGGAAAGGTATTCATCCGCCACTTCCCTCCAGTTATGGGTTAAATAACAGGATAGTGCCTGGAGACAATCCATCTAGTGTTGGTGTCACAATAAAAACACCCTTGGTAGCCCTGGGGAAGCATCAAGCATTCAGCTATTTGACAAGATTATGAATTTCGCTATAAACTGCGCCAGGGTTCCAAATGCACGGGAGGAGTGTAGTGAGTTCTATCTCGGTCAAGGCCGCAGGACGACAACGACAAAGGTTATGAATAAATTAGAGTGCCCATATTATTTAATTTAATCATTGCATCTAGTGTTCTTTCATGTAAAACTTCTCTAAAACTGGATGGCATGATAAAAGTGTGGCTAATTCTGTTCCAGCAGAATCATTAATGGCTGCATCTTTCAAGTGAGCATATTCTTTAGATCTGAGTAGATTTATGACATCCTAATATATATGCATTATTTTTGGCATACATGCATACTGCATACTGGTAGAACACTTGTTGACTTATGGGAAGGGGATTCAATGCATTTATTTGAATCAGGAAATGTTAGGTATAGAAATCCAAACAGTTTTTATTTCCCCCGCTTCACCTGAAGCTCTAGAGGTTCTTAGATGATATTCATCTCCTCCATTCACCAATAACAATGAATAATGCAAGGCAACATATAGCGGTAATGTTCGCTTATCCTTTTATCTGATTGTGTCTCCGATGAAGTATTGTTACAATGACATCCATTCTGTTCACAATTTATTGTTATAGCAACTTCATTACACTCAGGTACAATATTTTTTTTTTTTTTTTTTTTTTTTTTTTTTTTAATCATATCACCCCGAGCAAGGCGGTAATGCCACTGATGCGCAAGGGGCTACGTAAGGGTAAAAAGAACGGAAAAGAGAAAGCCGGAAACCGCATCCTAAACAGGAAACAAGGGATGAGCCTCTTCACCTGTTCAATAGATGTGGGTGGAGTGTGAACCGGGCGATAGTTTAGTCTATCTACTCCAATTGAAAAAAAAAAATAAATAAATAAAATAAAATAATAAAAGAAAAGAGTGAAAAGATTGGAAAAGAGAAAACCGGGAACCGCATCCTAATCAGGAAACAAGGGATGAGCCTCTTCACCTGTTCAATAGATGTGGGTGGAGTGTGAACCGGGCGATAGTTTAGTCTATCTACTCCAATTGAAAAAAAAAAATAAATAAATAAATAAAATAAAATAATAAAGGAAAAGAGTGAAAAGATTGGAAAAGAGAAAACCGGGAACCGCATCCTAAACAGGAAACAAGGGATGAGCCTCTTCACCTGTTCAATAGATGTGGGTGGAGTGTGAACCGGACGATAGTTTAGTCTATCTACTCCAATTGAAAAAAAAAAAATAAATAAATAAAATAATAAAGGAAAACAGTGAAAAGATTGGAAAAGAGAAAACCGGGAACCGCATCCTAAACAGGAAACAAGGGATGAGCCTCTTCACCTGTTCAATAGATGTGGGTGGAGTGTGAACCGGGCGATAGTTTAGTCTATCTACTCCAATTGAAAAAAAAAATAAATAAATAAATAAATAAAATAAAATAATAAAAGAAAAGAGTGAAAAGATTGGAAAAGAGAAAACCGGGAACCGCATCCTAAACAGGAAACAAGGGATGAGCCTCTTCACCTGTTCAATAGATGTGGGTGGAGTGTGAACCGGGCGATAGTTTAGTCTATCTACTCCAATTGAAAAAAATAAAATAAAATAATAAAGGAAAAGAGTGAAAAGATTGGAAAAGAGAAAACCGGGAACCGCATCCTCAGGAATATTCTCCATATGTTCTACATTTTTAATCTAACGTGACTATCAAATCAGGAGATTGATCTGTCTCTAGTGAATATGTAAATCTTCTCACATAACCACTTTTCATATAGCATTTTTTGGAGATTATAGATAATATCTGTATCCTTGTTCTACTTGAACACTTGTCTCAACCTGATGCTTTATATCATTAATAAATATATCTGTATGTACTGGGGTTCTTCATTTAGGTAGTGGTTGTAGCGCTACGATTTGGTGAGAAACCACTGCCTGCACTTTGTAAATGGGCATAATTTGTCGTCCAGAAGACATTTTTTGCATTTACAGATGTTTATTCTAAAAGTTTCTATGGTTATCTATTCACAAGAAAGTTGTTCAAAAGTCGGATGGATCAGGATAAATTTCCAACCTTGCCATTGGAACAATAGCATCTACTCCACAATTCTGCAACACAAGGAGAATACGATTTGTCAGTGAAGCCAATTGTGCAGGTTCTGAAACATAATCCTATCTCGAATCGTAATTAAAAGCAATTGTATTCCACTGCATTTTCTTCTTGTTTGAAATAAAGCATATCATATCCTGTCATGGCATTTGTAAGCTGTGTCCCACAAATTAATTTTACCTTCGTTGTTCAGTTCCTATTCTTTGAACTTGATGTTTTACTGATCATTCCTCTTCAGTTTTTTGCTGTTTCAACAGCTCTGATTCGTTCCTCAGACCTTGAAATCTCTGTGATATTTGCTCTTCGGATTTATTATGACTCTGCAATCTTTGTTTCTTAAATGCTTGCAGTCTCATTTGTTGAGATTTAACTCTTTGCCGTTAAAGTCTTTGTCATTTCCAATTTTTTCTGCCGCAGCTGTTCATTTTTCTCCCTCTCTTCTTTAAGTTGTAGCATTCGTTGGTCATTAGTTTCAACTTGTCGCTTAAAAAAAATTGTTTGTAACGATGATTTTTTCAGGAAGCATTTTTCTTGTATAAAGTTGTTAAAATATATGATGTATTTAGGTGTTTATTTTCTATTCAGTAAATTGCTCCCATTACAACTTGTTTCTAAGCAGCACAGTTATCACATTTAATCCTCTGGTCACTCGTCTACAAAAAAATGTACGTGCTACTAGATTAGCAATTACGTTTCAGCCTTTTGCTTATTAAATATTTAAATGTAAATGCTACTTCTTCTCCAACGGCTTCTTTTCTCGCAAATCCAGCTTTTGGAACACCCTTTGTTTACTTGCTTCCCTGATAGCTACAATCCCAAAAAATTAAATGCAGTTCCAAATGCCATCTTCTATGCTCTTGACTCCAAATCATCTTTTACCTTTCCTCAATACGCCCTGTACCCAGTATTTTCTCTCACTGTAAACCCTGTGCACCAGTGGAGGTCCCACCTTGCTTCGGGTGAAATGATTAAAATAAAATATCAGTTGATGAAACAAAACACGTTTATCATTTCAAAGCTTGAGAAGAAATGAAACTGAGCCAATTGATTAATACCTGTTTATATTTCTAAAATATGGAACATGTTCAGATGTTTTAGACCAAAATAAGTACGTTGTTACGATATTGCACTATATTATTCAACAGTAATGGTCATAATGTCCTTTCAAGTAAGTATCCCATTTTGAATGGCTGATACTGGGTTCCTTTCAGTATTTGGTAAAAGCTCCTTCTCATTTTACAGTCTACATGAAATACCATCAGAGAGACCTGGTTTGCATTTGACCTGCCTACAATTGGTCTAAAATTTTCCCAGGGACCAAGGAAAGACATAGGCCAGGTTTCAGCTCATAACGTCCAAAGATTCTGAGGATTCTATAAAACAGAAGCAAACGCACATAAAAAACAGAAGTGCAGAATTATATATATAAAAAGTACACTCCATAGTGTTATCTTTACAAATGACTGCACGTTTCAATTTTATGTACAATACGTGATTTTAAATTACCTACTTTCCTAAGATTAATTTTATACTTTTTATATCTTGCAAGCCATGCAAAGTCATTATCTCTTGGCTTTTGGCATTAATTTTGACTAGTTTGTGCTAAGACATTCTAGGAAGACCTATAATATGAACTGCACGAAACCGGATACTAAGAAATAAATTCGACCAAAATGTGTGCTATCATGCAGCGTTAAATCGCAAGAATAGTTTAACATTTAGTGTGTCTTCTATTAAACTTCTATGTTATTTCGTCATGAATAATTTTCTTAAAGCAATACATGATCTGGATGTACAATATTACGGATATGAGCAATGGGAGGAAATGATGTTAGACATACTTGTGGCATTTCTGTAAATATTTTCATGGACATTGTTTTAATGATCTCTAGTCTTTAGTATCTCACCTCAAGAATATATGACTAGAACTAGACTTGAAACTAAATTCTACTTTTGAAATAGCTAGATGTAAACATATGTTATATTATATTCATTTCTTCTGTCGAATTTCTCTTTTGTGGAACTCCCTTTGGAGTTTTTATTCTTTTTAAACATTCTCTCTTCCTCTTATTCTTCGTCTTTTCTTCTATGTGCAGTGTCTCTACCAGGACAGTTTAAATATTTACAATACTTTAACACAGAAACATAAACAGGGAGGATAATGTCGTTAGAAACAAAGAAATGAAGGTTAGATATTTTTATATCTAATGACAATACGTCAAAACTTAGAAGAGACCTGAAGTGACAGAAATATTCTTTTATAAGTTGATTCGTTCCTACGGCTTATAAACAATTTGAATGCTATTTCAAGCCATAAAATATTTTTGAATTCTAAGAAACATTTTGATAACAATATTTTACTTTTAGAAGCGTTACTAATTAACCCATAGCTAGGAGAGAGAAGAGGCGGATTCAAATTTTTCCAAAGAGTATTTGTACGTAAGGAAATATAACGAACCCAACTAGCATCGGAATTCCGCTCAATGATTAACGGCACCTAGCCATTATTCATTACACAACACGCACATCTAAGGTTGATGGGTATGAACGACGCTTTACCAGTCCGCTGAGTATAAATGAAGTTAGACATCTCTGTGGATTTTCTATAAATATTTTCATGGCCATTGTTCTGATGATCTCACCTCAGAAATGTAAGGCTAGAACAAGAGTGGCAATTACATTTTACTATTAAAACAGCTTGGCGCAAGCATAAGTTCTATTCTATTGATTTCATTTATCGAACTTCTCTCTTATGGAAAACTGTTAGAATTATTTCCTGTTAACGTCTTCTTCTATGTGCTGTTTTCCACGAGGACGTTAGCGATGTTGGCTCTCCACATTTTATTCTCCTGTGTAGATCTTAATGAATTTTGACGTTTCCTTATCTCTCCATAAACCTTGTTTCGCCATCCATTTAATCAAGTTCGCTAGGCTGATTACGCTTTACTTCCCTCTCCCACATTTGTAATTTGTCCTGTTAGTATTACATTTTCCTGGTCCTGGGCTTGACAGTAAATTTCATCCGGCAGGAGAGCCTCTGATTGGGAGATTCTGAGGAGCATGGAACCACCTCTTAATTGCTGTTGTTCCCAGGTTCAACCTCAACCAGAGTAGTAGCACCTGGTAGGTTCCCAGGGAAAATATTTACCTCTTCCATAACTGGGATCAAAACACTATGAAGGGATAAAAATACACTTTATAGAAATGTAGACATAAAAATACTTTTATAGAAAAATATATATTTTTGAAAAAAAAAATACTGCCATAACACATTTTTTAAAACAAATTCTCAGCAAAACATTTTTGAATACCAAACTAGAACATATTTTCAGTTTTCTAAAATAAAAAAGAATAAAAACAAAGAAATTTCATTAGAATCTGACTAAATTAACCTTTTCACTATAATATTTTAAAAAATACCTTTCAACCCCACCGTTTTGGCATTAAATAACCCACAGAGGTTGATATGCCGGTAAACAAAAAGCAATTTTCTAACCATCTTTACTCATGATGTACTCTAGAAATTTCAACAAATTCTTCCTGATTTTGAGTATACGTGTGTGCTTTGTTTCGAAAATAACTTTTGTTGCTCACATGCTCAGTCCACCGTATTTTCATATTCCTTCTATAGAATCACATTTATGTTGCTTCAAGTCTATCCTTCTTCTGTGAAGTATTATTCTGGCATTCAATGTCTTATAGGAGGAGCGATAACATATCGTACACGTTTCTCTATTTCTTAATACATTGCTTAGCTTTTGCAAGTCATACTTCGTTACCTAAGTCTGTTTTCGGATTTAAGTGTGGTATTTTCCGTTCTGTTAACGAAACGCTTCAGAGACATTTAAATTGTTTCATTTGTTTGATTTTTTGTCTCTAATTCCATAAAACTACGTCCTTCAAAAACGTAAATACAACGTTATGTTTTCGTCTCATTTATTTCCTGGTCCTTTTTTTTTATTCCCAGTGTGACACGATAACTAGACATATATGTATTTTATTATAATAGATTAAAATAGAAAATAGATTAGAATAGAAAATAGTTTAAAAACATATCTAACAAAAGTGAAAAAGAAGAGGAAAAAAATAAATAAATAAACGCTTTTTCTTTTATGAGGAAAATTGTCCTCCGGTAAATATTTGACTCAGTGATAAAGTTCAGCAGGTAGGTTTTCGATGACTCGGTCAAAGGCTGTCCTTTACTGTATCTTGACCACACATTAAGCCTTTTCCGGCGGAAGCCTTATTAAGATAAAAAAAAAAGATAACTGGAATTTCAGACTTACAGTCGCCGGTGTTTGTCACCGGTGGTCTAAAGCATTTCCGGATTTCCGGTCAGTTTTGGATAAATTCAGGTATTTTTTCCGAGTCAGTAAGTTAAGTTGAGTTAAGTGAAGGAGAGTCCGCCGGGTGCGAGCTTGAAGTAAGGATCTCCGTTCGTCTTGTTTCGTTCAGTTTGGATTTGTTGATCTCCATTAATTAGAGTTAGAGCTGTGTGTCACATTCGCCTGCCCCAACCGAAAAGGCTAACTCTAAACGAATAAAGCATCCTTTCAACTCATCCAAGTTGTGGAAGTTCGTTCCTTATAGTTCAATCTTGTACCCCCAGCTGTTCGGCCGACATTTTCAACAAACTTCCGGCAAACATCACAGCGTGGAGAACGGCCGCCGGAGGAAATTGTTCGGACGGTCAATTGGGGTGTTACACCAGTAACGTTTTCTCATTTTTCTTCTTCTCGGTAAACTTATTTTGTATTCGTGGCTTCAACACGTTGTTTAAGTTGAAATGGTTAAAATATTTTTTTTAAAAAAAGAACATTTATGTAAAATGTTATTCTATTTCTATTTTGTCTGCCTCAGTTATAGGTGCTTTATAATTGTTTTTATTTAAATAAATTATTATGAACGTGTTGTAAGATATATCGGATAGTATGCCAAATCTGTATAGCTCCTCAGAAAATCAAAAGATGTTCTCTAAAATCAATGCAAATTGTTAAAAGATATTTTTTGTATATTTCATTTTTTATTTATTTCTCTCGTTCTTTATTTCTTCTTTTATTAGATAGACTAAACTAATTGGAGTAGATAGACTAAACTATCGCCCGGTTCACATGCCACCCACGTCTAGTGAATAGATGAAGAGGCTTATCCCTCGTTCCCTGTTTAGGATGTGGTTTCCGGTTTTCTCTTTTCCAATCTTTCACTCTTACGTAGCCCCCTGCACATCAGTAGCGTTACCGCCTTGCTCGGAGTGATATGATTGAAAAAATAAATTCCTTCTTTTCTTCTGCCTTATTTATTTATTTATTTATTTCTGTATATATTTTATTCTTTTTCATTCTTCTTTTACATTCTTTATTTCTTTCAATCTTTTTTTTCTATATTTCTTTCTAAATCTTTTTCTTTCAATTGTTTTCTATGTTTCTTTCTTCAATCTTTTTTCTATATTTTTCTGTGAAGATTCTTTGAAAGGGCGTGGTCCTTCCAGAGGTTCATGTAGATGAATGGTACATTACCGAAGTGATCCAATGCGTGTTGGGATTTGACTCACGCGTTCTATCATGTCTCTTTTCGATTCATCGTCGCTCAAATGTAGTCACGCATAAGTAAACGTAACTGACGCTACTGGATTTCGAAATCATTTATCCATTTTTCATTGGAAATCGTAATGCATTACACCTCCGCACATCACATACAAGTTTACAGCAATTCGTATTCGCAAATGTTTAGTCTTGACCAGTTTGATGGGAACCTGTGCTTTAATCGGAAATCCCAGGATCAATTCAGACTATTGTAAATATAGCGGTAGAAACATCTGGAAAATTGGCGGAATGCTCCCAGAGTACGCAGGGTAAGTAAAAGCGAAAAAAATACTAAAAGTAGGGAGGATTGAGGAAAGGACAAAAGATGAATGGGCTTCAAGAAAACACGAGATGGCGCTTGATGTTCTATTTAAACTTATCAGGGAAGCAAGCAAACTGGAGTGCGTTATACAGGTGGACAGTGGTAGAAAGAAAACTATGGTAGTGCATTTATCTATTTCAGCTGAACACGAGTAAGACCTAGATGTCAATCTAGTGGTACACTTAAATTCTTTAATAGGGGAACCAGAGTAAAAATTTGTCAGAACAGTTGCCATTAAAATATTTGTAGAAGAGAAATAGGGAAGTTACGCAATGTCAGTGAAAAAGTGACCGAAATTGAGATGACAGATCAGGACCGATTAGAATATAGATCTTTTTGGATTTTGATAAAATCTTCAAAATGAATGACAGAAACACTATACCATATATCGCAGCAGTGTTCAATGTACAGACAATTGGTAGATTTATATATATACAAAATGAAATCTGTCGAGAAAAATAGTCAAGCATGTCACAGGAACTCTTTGTAATATAAATATTCTTGGAAACTATACACGTATTCTCGTTACTTGATGTTTTGTTTTTCTAACTAATGTTCAACTAATACAATAATGAAAAGTCACTCAAATTAGATGGTCACTGAAGTATTTATGAGATATGAACTTTAACAAAGATAAAAAGGTCACGAGGTCAAATTCCATAGAATTATGTAGAGATGTTTTACCATATTTTATCAAGGATTTATTTAACGACAATACACTTGACAAGACATTTGTTTTACTCAGGTCTTCATTTTGTTTGTTGTTGTTTTCCGTCATTCAATATTTTATTGTGGATCAATATGGCACCTGCAACATGGGTTTTGATTGAGATTTGCCATGAATTGAGTGACAGTAGGCTTTCAAAACAGTGAAAGTGCTACTCTTTATCATACCGGTAAGATAATGCTTATTTCATAATAAGTATCTCTGATATGAAAGGTGTAATAAAATATAAAAATTTCAATGTAGACAACTAACCAAATTTGATGAGGAGAAACACAGAATAACTCTAGAAGATCCTAATTATTTTAATCCGATACTGTTTACTTTTTAGCTTAGTATCCGTGATACTGAGAATACAATGGACACAACATCTGAGTAACGACGAAGTTTTAGAGACAATGAAAACAAAAAAAGACATGTATACTTAACACAACTAAAAGACAGTTAACATTTTCAAAGTACATGATGAGGAAAGAGAGTTTAGAAAATAGGATACTTATATAGCAGATTGAATGCAAGCTGTAAGTAAATGGTGTAGAGGGCGAAGAAGTCCCTCAAACAATTAATAAAAAGAAAAATGCACTACAAATAAAGTAAAATAAACTTTTGTTTATTTTCGTAAAATAAAATAAAATAAAAGAATTATTTTTTATACAAAAATTTAGTTGTCCGTAAAGCTGTAAAAAGGAAGAAGGAAAGGAACTGGGAATGTGAGAGGGAAAGGAAGGGCGATGTGTTGCGAGCGAGATGAGAGAAAGAGAGGCTGAAAGAATGTTCACTGAGACGTGATACTGCCTGTTGTGTTAACTGCTGAATTCTCTCTTTGTGTGTGCCATTTTGGTGGGTTACGTGCTTTCGCTCTGGCGTTGAAAGTTTCTGCTTATCTTGACGGTGAATTTCTGGGGAGATCAAGAAGTGTGTTTCTTATGTCGAGCCCTGATTGCTCGAAAATTCATATATTGACCACGTGGTATGCTTTCCACTACGTCCGAGCTTTTGGGTGCGCCTTCCTTGTTTTTGACCCCAAAGAGTATGGTATTTTTTTTAGATACGCGTGGTGTGAATTAATTTTATTGTGTGTGTGTGTGTGTGTGTGTGTGTGTGTGTGTGTGTGTGCGTGTGTGTGTGTGTGTGTGTGTGTGTGTTGAATTTGGAAAATAAAATAAGAAACAGCACAATGGATGGCGGAACAAGATTTTAGGTAATATAACAAAAAGAAAAGTTGTGTTGAACTACAAAAGACATCATATTTTGGAAAGACATTATGAACTATGCTCTGAAAGATAAACCCATAGCAGAAGATGAATTAGAGGATCGTAGGGTTTATTGCCCTAACATGTGTAAATTCAAACGTATATCTTGATATTAGCAGGTTTAGAAGTATAGATGAAAGAAAAAAAATTCTAAGTAGCTAAATGTTATGGTACCCTCCTACGAGGAATGGGCTCTTCCTCTTGTTATATACCTGCGTGACTTCTAAGGAGCAGAGAAGAAGAGTTGTTTGCAGACAACAGCAGCAGTAAAGAGCAGTTACGAGCAGTAGCAAGTACAGCAGTCTACTATAACAGTTAATGGAAACAGCTAACGACTAGTCAGACAGCGTAATAATACCTTCTCACTTACTTATTTCTACATTACTTATTATTAACACTTTTTTGAATATTTTGTTTCTTGTTATATTAATTGTTCTGTGTCTTACTTCCGGCACAAACCGGTCACTACAAATTTGAGGCGATGTTTCGCCACAGATCCACAACTATTTGTCGACAAATATCCACAACACTAAATTAAGAAAATCTGGACAGACTGTGAAGAAAATAACAACCACATAGTCATATATATGATATTGTTTATGTTATATAATCACACCTTATTTATGATGATTTTCCAAGCGTATATTACATGTGACACAAGGCGTAAATTATGGGGCAATAAGTGAGGATCGAACTTATAATTTAGTATTAATCGAACCAGCTACAGAAAATCACTGCCTATTACACCATGTTACAGTAACTGAAATGTTTTTAAGCGTTTTTTAGGTGTGGGACAAAGCTGAAAGTATGGAGTACCGACTGAGGATCAAACTCACAATCCTGTCCTGATTCAGCGCGACAAGTTTGTTAATCACCAAATCACTTCGAAATGCTTATGTGGTATGTTATTAATTTATATGTCCTTTGTTGTGCTAACCTACGATTCTCACTTTTGGGTTATCGTAAAAAGATAGGTTACCTTAAATGTTATATTAGCCCAGATTTGATTGGTTTGCTTTCATTCTCCCACACTGCTTTATTCCAGCCACTTTTTCATCGACCAAAAAAGAAAAAAAAAGGATAGTAAAAAATTATTATGCGAATAACAAATATATACGGAATCGGTCTATTTCCGTAATAACAAGTTTTTTGCCAAAACTTTTTTCAAATCACACACACACACACACACACACACACACACACACAAACATATATATATATATATATATATATATATATATATATATATATATGCAAACACACCTAGAATAACAAAAAATGCCCTGTCTTACGCATATCAGGTTTATTTTGCCTGGTGCAGTTTTTGTTTTTTTTTCATCTTTACTTTTTTGCTTACTCCCAACATTTTCCGATCGAGCCATATCACGTTCGCAAATAGCAAACGAATCGATAGAAACAGTCTCATGACGAAATAACATTTGATACCACTTACGGCCTAAAGAGACATAAAACCCCAATTTAGTAAACGCTAGGTATTAAGATGAAAGATCAGAGATTGAAAAAATAGCTAATCTGTAACTGGTCAAAACCGATTGGAAATTTATACCGTTATTAATAATGTTTAGTTACCTACATTATTTTTTTTTCTTAGAAATCATTTTAGAATCGACCACATCAATCAGGAAACATATCCAGATATTTTTAGTGCACTTATTTATTCTTTTGTGTCAACTGTTTTCACGAAATAGATGATCATGACTCTTTCTGATTTCCAGTGATTTTATTTCAACAATTATTTCTACCATTTACCATGTAATTTCATTTACAAAAACTCGAGGTTATCACATGTTTCTCTTACATTTTGCCTATCCTATTAATAAGTAATCGATTCTGACTTGGCATATTTTCATGGCCCCGAGTAAATGAATATCAGAGTGCTTCTAGACAGGCATCTAAGACCCATCTTTTTACCGTTAAAATAGATAAATGTAAATGGCTATTCTACTCTGAAAATACCTTTTCTTGCGATTCCAGCCAGTGTAACTATGATTCCCTAAAAGCTACAATCACCAAAATTTAAACGCATCGTCAAATGTCATTTATATTTTCTTGAATCCCAGCCAGATTTTATCCTTTTTTCAACACCACTTCTCTCACTGAACCCCCTGTAAACAGAGAGATTGCCTCCTTGGGCTTCATATTATCAGCGTCTAGTGCTCACAGGGATGAAAGTGAAAGGTGAGAGAAAAGGAAAAATAATTCCCTCAATTTTTTTATTTTCTTTCCATTTGCTCCCTTCTAGCTGTCCATAATTTTTTGTCATACAATTTCATCTTCATTTTTAATTTATTAAAAAGATTAAATAAATTTTCCCGGATAAACCTGAAGAGGTTGGGATTAAAACCGGTCGGTCGTTCTTCCTGTCTTCGTTTATTTTTCATGCCTGTAACTATTAAACTTAATTTATTTCTTGCCGTAATAGGAAGAACTACTAAAAAGTTGTAAGTTTAAAAATGTATTTTTGACACTATATATTTATTTCTATTATTATATTTGATATTGCAGACCGTCCTAGACATTTCATCAGAAACAAATGATTTTAAAATTTAAATTAGAAGCAAGGAGCGTTCGTAGAGAGATTGTTTACATCACGTGACAAAGAAAGCGACAGATTTTAAAATATTTGTAAACGTAAACCTATCTTTAATAATACTTATAAATGTTGTTTTAAAGAAAAAAATTTTAAGTGTATCTAAAAATATTTAACTATTGAAATATTTATAAAGATTCAAAACACCTAAGTTCCTATTTAACCCCAGCCTATATATTTAATTTTCAAATCCAGTATTTTTCTTTCTTTCTACGTGAGTATGTAGAACTAAAATCAGAATCTATTAGTAAACATTTGCAGTTTTCTAATGTGTGTCCTTGTTGATTGAAGTGTTCTACTATGCGTGAATACGGGTTGTTTTGGCGTATGCTTAGTTTATGATTATTGAAACGGAATCTAAAGCTATTTCCAGATTCACCAATATATCCACTATTTGGAAATATTGTACAGAAGAGAAAATATATTATATTTTGGCTGTCACAGGTGAGGCGTTCTGAGTATAATTTGATGTTGGAGTTGGGCATAGAAAATACTGCATCGTCTACTAAATGTTTGCAAACTAGACAACGAGATTTCTTACATTGGAAATTCCCAGATAGGTTTGTATTTGTTAGATATTTGGTAGAAGTGAGGATAGCTGATAGGTTGGGTGTTTGTTTCATTGCATTTATAGGTGGTTCATCGAAAATGTCTGATTTTTTTGTTTGGTTGGAGGTTGTAATCATTTTTTAAATTTTGAATAAGTGTGTGGCAATATTGATTGTGGTTATTATATATATATATATGTTTATATATATTTCCCCTCACTCTCAGGAGTTTGAATTATTTTTCTTTTCTTATGCTTTAATGTAAGATACTCAATAATAGGTACATCAATATATATGTTGCCCTCATTTTAGACGGCATATCGATTTAAATATTTTGCTGTCATTTTGACGGCACAAGCCCACTCGTATTAAATACTTGTAAATATTTAAGAATATATATTTTCTCTATAATCTCTTAAGGATGTTTCACTTCTCTTGCATATATATTTCTCCCACCCAAAAACAAGTCATGACCTCTACTGGTGCGCAGAAGATTATAATGGAAGAATCAAAACTAAACAAATAAATTAGATATCGACGACATGCGTTGTGGTGCAGTAGATCTCGACTCAGAACGACAAATTGGAGAGTCGAGTTCGAATTCCAGTTTAATTCATTGCATTCATTTACTCACAAATATAATTAGGAAAGCTATTAATCCGTCTTTTCACTCCAATTATGGGTTAAATAATAAGACAGATTGGGTTCTATAGCTATGGCTGGCAACCAGTCTACCGCAGAAAGCAATGGCAACCTACTGCGGGATAATCTTCTGCCTAGTCAATCATTTTCCTTTCGAGACATGATCCCCCAAAGCGTGTATCATGTATGGCACTTAACTGATAAGCGAAGTAGAAGAAAGGATAAGAGAAATATCAGCATGAAGATGGCAGCTTTCATCGCATTTAAATCTTTGGAGATTGTAGCCATCAAGGAAGCATGTATACGGAAGAGAGTTCAGCAGGAAGAAAGTACTAGAAAAAAGCTGTTAGGTTAGAAGTTGCCGTTACATTTAACTGTTTAGATGGTAAACTGGTTGGACCTAGAAACCAATCTAGCAGCATGGTTAAATGTCTGTGGTCGGGGTATCAGGAAGAGAAGCTCATCAGAGCAGTTGCCATAAAATTATTTCTTAGAAGAACAGAGGGAAACTAGATCACGTCGGTAAGAAACACTTCTTTTTTTTTTCGTTCATGCATTTTTAAGACATTTTTATTATTTAAAGTTCGGGCAATATATTGAAGAACGCTTTTAAACAACAAATAAGATTTTTTAAAAATTGAAGCCAATAGGATATTATAATCAGAAAGAGATAGTTAAAAGTACTTTGGCATATGATGAGTAAAATGCGTTTGAATAATTTGACCATCATGGTACATAATGAAGTCAAGAGGTACAAATAGAAATTGTCTGGATTCTATCTAACGGTTTTTTGTAGATGAAGCATTGAAGAGGTGTTGAAGACCTATTAAAAATGTAAGCTTCAGTTTATAGAAAGACGTGAAAAATCATGATTTCCCATCTATTGAAGGGTCATGTAGAGGAAGAATGATTCATGAAAACATTTTCTGGTTTGTTTGTTTATTTGTTTGTTTGTTTAATTTATTTCGAATTTAGCGTAGGACATTTAGCACCTTGTCACTTGACTGGATATACTTATGAAATCGTTTTTGTTTTTTTTTTTGTTTTTTTGTTTTCGCGCGTTTCCTTTTCGCTCCATTTCTTTCAGTTATATTATCTGCTTCATGAGTATTCTTTATTAAGATTTCTCTTTTTCCTGCAACCATGATATTTTGGACTATTTAAATCGAATAGAGTGACAAAAAAGACTACAAATAAACTGCAAGAAAATTGAATGTAAGGTCATCAGCAAAAAGAGCAACCCAAAATGCCAAGTATAGGTATGGGGTACTAGTACAAAAATGGAAATACCTAGGAAGCGTTTTAACAGAAGATGGAAAGTGCGACACAGAGATGCAAATTAGCATGGCAAAGGAAGCTGAGTAAAGTATTAAGACACAGAAAACTTTCACTAGAAACAAAGTAGAGAGTACTAGAATGCTATGTGATATCAGTTCTTCAATATAGCAGTGAATATTGGACAATCTCATCGAAGATGAAGAAAAAACTTGAAGCAGCGGAAATGTGGTTCTACAGAAGGATGCTGCAAATATTATGGCCCGAGCATGTGAGCAAAGATGAAGTGTTGGTAAGAATGTACACGAAAAGGAAATTAATATTGAGCATCAGGAAGAGACAAATGAAGTTCCTGGAACATGCGATGAGGAAAGAGGGCTTGGAGAACCTGATACTGACAGGCCAGATAGAAGGAAAAATAGACAGAGGAAAGCAGCGGATAACATATTCGAAGGGCATGAGCAGGTGGTTGACACAACAAGGGTTGCGTGGTGTAACAGGAGAAAGCGTGCTAAGTGCCACCAGGAATAGGGAGAAGTGGAAAGCCATGATCGCTTATGTCCTGAAGGGACAGGGCATAGAAGAAGAAGAAGACTTTTATTTTTGTAATGTTTATTATAGGTTGTTTTTTTATATTTTTATTTTTATTTTTAATCGTTTCACCCCAAGCAAGGTAGTAATGCCACCGGTGCGCAGGAAGCTAAATAATAGGAGAGCGAAAGTTTACGTCAAAATAAAATGGGTAAAAGAAGGATAACAATACTGGTGTGAAGAGTGTTACGTGAGAGGGAAGTGAGAAAAAAACAAGATTCAGAGGGTATCGGTGAAAGGGTAAGCAATGATGAAAGACAAGGATATAAGAGATATTAATTATATATATATCCGCAAGTTCTCGCACATATATAAATATTTCTGGTGTTGATATAACATTGCTCGATGTAATAAAATTAGAGTTAAATAGTATATATTAATAAATAGAAATTCAAATTCAAGGTAGAATGTTCTTTAAGGCAGATATTATACGTTTTGTGCCTATTGCTCAGGAGGGATTATTTTCGGGGCGGGGGGAGATAATATATTAATAATAAAAAGAAAATTAAAAAATAATGTAAATAAAGCCTACACAGGAGAATTTATGTTGTTTGAACAGATATTTATTTCTATGTTTGCGTATGATTATCAGTTGCCTTCCTTCTTTTGTTTAATAAATTATGGTTAAGTGTTTTAACATTTTTTTCTAAGTTACACTTATTCATTATCCTATTATACGATTTTACGATTGCGATAATATCCCAGGTAATAATTGAGTTTTTGTTGTTTGTTAATTGCCAGACATATTTGAGAGTGTTGTGCTTTAACTCTATTTACTATTGCTAATTTATAAAGTCAATATTATTTTTGTACAAGTGTCTTCTTTTCTATAATTAATAAATGTAACTAATTGTCCCAAAGTATTTTGACTATGGCCAAATTTGTCTGCAATTATAAATTCATTCAATCAATAAAAATACACTTGTAGACATACATGAAAAGAATCATGCACAGACAGTGTCAAAGGGCAGAGTCAATGAACAGTGTGTCGAATAGATAAAGTGCCGAACTGGAGAAAAAATAAGGGTTGAAATGACAAAATTTACAGAATGCCAAAAATGTGCCTGCAATAGATTAACTTTTACATAGCATGCAAGTACTATTTTTAAATTTTAAACTAATATTAAAACCACAAATGAAAAATATTAGGTTGTCCTAAAGGTTCGTAAACACTTGCAAAATGGGTCTATCTGGTCCAGCACAATGGAGATAAGCGATGGGTTCAGAAAGGGCAAGAGACACCGTCGGTTCCAAAACAAGATCAATTCGGGAAGAAAGTGATGATGTGCGATTGGTGAAACTTTGAAGGAATTGTGCATTTTGAGTTAGTTCCGAATGGTCGTGCCATCAGTGCCGAACTTTACTGTCAGCAACTTGAGTGGGTCTATGAAAAGTTGAAGCAAAAGTACCCGGCTCTGATTAACCGAAAGCGCGTTTTGATGCAGCAGGACAATGCTAAGCCACACACCGCCAGCAAGACAAAAGACAAGTTTGAAGATCTGGACGGCGTTGAGGTTTTGCCACATCCAGCCTACATTCCTGACTGTGCTCCATCAGATTACGGCGTTTTACGCTCAATGCAACATTTTCTGAAGGGCCGCCGATTCGATTCGTTTGATGAAGCGTGTCAAGAAATCTTTGATTCGAAGCCGGCTGTATGGTACTTTGACCAGATCCGAAAGCTTGCAGATCGATGGCAGAAAGTCTTGGAAAATGCTGGTCTTTATTTTGATCAATAATTTTTGTTGTTTTTGCGAGTAAAATTTCAATATTTTGCAAGTGTTTTCTGGTAACGTTAGATTACTTGGCGAGTAAAATTTCAGTTTTTCGCAAGTGTTTTCTGGTAACCTTAGATTACTTCGCGAGTAAAATTTCAATTGTTTGCAAGTGTTTTCTGGTAACCTTAGATTACTCGGCGAGTAAAATTTCAATATTTTGCAAGTGTTTTCTGGTAACCTTAGATTACTTGGCGAGTAAAATTTCAATTGTTTGCAAGTGTTTTCTGGTAACCTTAGATTACTCGGCGAGTAAAATTTCAATATTTTGCAAGTGTTTTCTGGTAACCTTAGATTACTTGGCGAGTAAAATTTCAATTGTTTGCAAATGTTTTCTGGTAACCTTAGATTACTTGGCGAGTAAAATTTCAATATTTTGCAAGTGTTTTCTGGTAACCTTAGATTACTTGGTGAGTAAAATTTCAATATTTTGCAAGTGTTTTCTGGTAACCTTAGATTACTTGGCGAGTAAAATTTCAATTGTTTGCAAGTGTTTTCTGGTAACCTTAGATTACTTGGCGAGTAAAATTTCAATATTTTGCAAGTGTTTTCTGGTAACCATAAATTACTTGGTGAGTAAAATTTCAATATTTTGCAAGTGTTTTCTGGTAACCTTAGATTACTTGGCGAGTAAAATTTCAATTGTTTGCAAGTGTTTTCTGGTAACCTTAGATTACTCGGCGAGTAAAATTACAATATTTTGCAAGTGTTTTCTGGTAACCTTAGATTACTTGGCGAGTAAAATTTCAATTGTTTGCAAATGTTTTCTGGTAACCTTAGATTATTTGGCGAGTAAAATTTCAATATTTTGCAAGTGTTTTCTGGTAACCTTAGATTACTTGGTGAGTAAAATTTCAATATTTTGCAAGTGTTTTCTGGTAACCTTAGATTACTTGGCGAGTAAAATTTCAATTGTTTGCAAGTGTTTTCTGGTCACCTTAGATTACTTGGCGAGTAAAATTTCAATTGTTTGCAAGTGTTTTCTGGTCACCTTAGATTACTTGGCGAGTAAAATTTCAATTGTTTGCAAGTGTTTTCTGGTCACCTTAGATTACTTGGCGAGTAAAATTTCAATTGTTTGCAAGTGTTTTCTGGTCACCTTAGATTACTTGGCGAGTAAAATTTCAATTGTTTGCAAGTGTTTTCTGGTCACCTTAGATTACTTGGCGAGTAAAATTTCAATTGTTTGCAAGTGTTTTCTGGTCACCTTAGATTACTTGGCGAGTAAAATTTCAATTGTTTGCAAGTGTTTTCTGGTCACCTTAGATTACTTGGCGAGTAAAATTTCAATTGTTTGCAAGTGTTTTCTGGGCACCTTAGATTACTTGGCGAGTAAAATTTCAATTGTTTGCAAGTGTTTTCTGGTCACCTTAGATTACTTGGCGAGTAAAATTTCAATTGTTTGCAAGTGTTTTCTGGTCACCTTAGATTACTTGGCGAGTAAAATTTCAATTGTTTGCAAGTGTTTTCTGGTCACCTTAGATTACTTGGAGAGTAAAATTTCAATTGTTTGCAAGTGTTTTCTGGTAACCTTAGATTACTTGGTGAGTAAAATTTCAATATTTTGCAAGTGTTTTCTGGTAACCTTAGATTACTTGGCGAGTAAAATTTCAATATTTTGCAAGTGTTTTCTGGTAACCTTAGATTACTTGGCGAGTAAAATTTCAATATTTTGCAAGTGTTTTCTGGTAACCATAGATTACTTGGTGAGTAAAATTTCAATATTTTGCAAATGTTTTCTGGTAACCTTAGATTACTTGGCGAGTAAAATTTCAATATTTTGCAAGTGTTTTCTGGTAACCTTAGATTACTTGGCGAGTAAAATTTCAATATTTTGCAAGTGTTTTCTGGTAACCATAGATTACTTGGTGAGTAAAATTTCAATATTTTGCAAATGTTTTCTGGTAACCTTAGATTACTTGGCGAGTAAAATTTCAATATTTTGCAAGTGTTTTCTGGTCACCTTAGATTACTTGGCGAGTAAAATTTCAATTGTTTGCAAGTGTTTTCTGGTCACCTTAGATTACTTGGCGAGTAAAATTTCAATATTTTGCAAGTGTTTTCTGGTAACCTTAGATTACTTGGCGAGTAAAATTTCAATTGTTTGCAAGTGTTTTCTGGTCACCTTAGATTACTTGGCGAGTAAAATTTCAATTGTTTGCAAGTGTTTTCTGGTAACCTTAGATTACTTGGTGAGTAAAATTTCAATATTTTGCAAGTGTTTTCTGGTAACCTTAGATTACTTGGCGAGTAAAATTTCAATTGTTTGCAAGTGTTTTCTGGTAACCTTAGATTACTTGGCGAGTAAAATTTCAATATTTTGCAAGTGTTTTCTGGTAACCATAGATTACTTGGTGAGTAAAATTTCAATATTTTGCAAATGTTTTCTGGTAACCTTAGATTACTTGGCGAGTAAAATTTCAATATTTTTCAAGTGTTTTCTGGTAACCTTAGATTACTTGGCGAGTAAAATTTCAATATTTTGCAAGTGTTTTCTGGTAACCATAGATTACTTGGTGAGTAAAATTTCAATATTTTGCAAATGTTTTCTGGTAACCTTAGATTACTTGGCGAGTAAAATTTCAATATTTTGCAAGTGTTTTCTGGTAACCATAGATTACTTGGTGAGTAAAATTTCAATATTTTGCAAATGTTTTCTGGTAACCTTAGATTACTTGGCGAGTAAAATTTCAATATTTTGCAAGTGTTTTCTGGTAACCTTAGATTACTTGGAGTGTAAAATTTCAATATTTTGCAAGTGTTTTCTGGTAACATTAGATCACTTGGAGAGTAAAATTTCAATTGTTTGCAAGTGTTTTCTGGTCACCTTAGATTACGTGGCGAGTAAAATTTCAATTGTTTGCAAGTGTTTTCTGGTCACCTTAGATTACTTGGCGAGTAAAATTTCAATTGTTTGCAAGTGTTTTCTGGTCACCTTAGATTACTTGGCGAGTAAAATTTCAATTGTTTGCAAGTGTTTTCTGGTCACCTTAGATTACTTGGCGAGTAAAATTTCAATTGTTTGCAAGTGTTTTCTGGTCACCTTAGATTACTTGGCGAGTAAAATTTCAATTGTTTGCAAGTGTTTTCTGGTCACCTTAGATTACTTGGCGAGTAAAATTTCAATTGTTTGCAAGTGTTTTCTGGTCACCTTAGATTACTTGGCGAGTAAAATTTCAATTGTTTGCAAGTGTTTTCTGGTCACCTTAGATTACTTGGCGAGTAAAATTTCAATTGTTTGCAAGTGTTTTCTGGTCACCTTAGATTACTTGGAGAGTAAAATTTCAATTGTTTGCAAGTGTTTTCTGGTCACCTTAGATTACTTGGCGAGTAAAATTTCAATTGTTTGCAAGTGTTTTCTGGTCACCTTAGATTACTTGGCGAGTAAAATTTCAATTGTTTGCAAGTGTTTACGAACGTTTGAGACAACCTAATAATACATTGCAGATAGTTGCTGGCATTTTTTAACAAGGATATGTATTCAACTACAGCGAAGATTTTAAAATGTTATTTATTAGAAATTACAATTTTGTTGAATATTAAATTATTTTTTTATTTATGAGGAAATTTGAGCTGTAGCTAAATATAACAAAAAATTTACTCGGGTTAGTTACATTGTCTTATGCCCAAATAACTTTGCGTAAGATGTGTATCTACCACTTCGCCATCTCCAGGTCATGATTTAATTTGTAAGACCTGTATCACTACATTAGTACGAGTGGGTCAGTGCCGTAAAAAATGACGGCAAAAGATTTTTATCTCTATGCCGTCTTAGAAGACGGCAACATATATATTAAGGCACCTACTATTAAGTAACATGCATTAAGGCATAAGAAAAAATAATCCAAATCCATGAGCATGACAAAAGTAATATATATATATATATATATATATATATATATATATATAGGTAACGATGTCAAGTCTGTGACTTGCGAGGATAATCCAACAAGATTTACTTAATATAAAATATTAAGTGTAAGATCTCTATAGAGATCAATGGATGTTATCCAGAGAGATATGATATTTATAATGGGAAACTGAACACATAATTTAAAGTGGTTATACATTATAATTTATTGCTATGAACTAAATTAGCTCATTTCATCTGTCCACATTACAGTGATTCCGTTTGGTACAAATATTTTCCCGGAATAAGTATTTGTACCAAATGGACCCAATATAGTGTGGTCTACAGGGGCTATCAATGCGAGAAAAAACAGGATGGAGACTTCCTGTTCTATATATATATATATATATATATATATATATATTTTTTTTTTTTTTTTCTCTGAATAAGTTTTTTTGATTTTTCAAAAAATCTTCTTCAGGGAAATGTTAGTGTTTTATTCTTTGACTTTTCATTAGAGTGGATAGGGTAGAAATATTTTAATAACCATAATTTTCTTAGTTAAGTTGTAAAATCCGGAAGTTAATTTATGGTTTTTATTCAGTAATAACATCCTTTTAATAGATTTTAGCTTCTTCTAACTTTCGCATTTCACAAGTATGAACAAATCAAGACATTTATTGAGAAGGTTGATAGGAAAGGAACGAAATATATAAACACGATGAAAAATTAATGTGTGATTTTATTCAAATGTGTGTCCTCTTGCTGGAATTCTAAATAATTTGCTTAAACGCAAATGTTTAAAAAATTTTTTTAAACTCAATTCCCATGTACATCTATACAACTCTTACAACTCCACAAATCTCCATGGACGTTTTGTACGGCGTAACCACCTTGTCTTGCTAGAACAACTAGTAGTGAGCTTGATTCACACAGGGTACCCCATATATTCGCCCTCTTGTCACATCTAAGCGGCTCTTAGAAAACCAACTTTAAGAACATCTGCTTTATAACTTCGTCGGGAATCACATATTCTGCCCATGGTATCCTTAGCATACTTTCATAGAACCATTCACAGCCAGAAAAGAAGGCAGATAACACGCGAGTGTTCAGTTCTCTTTTCGTTGTTTCTAACGAGGTTTTTCTATTTTTTAATACCCTGACTTTTGGAATGCATCTTTGGCCATATCAGTGCCTTTTCGGATTTTAGTGTACGACGTCAAAAAGACATTCCCACAGAATAAGGATTTTAGTGTTTATATCGAATAGAAAAGATTGTGCCAAAACAATCCGAATTTTCTTTTCACCGACCGAAAAGCATATAATGAACAGATATTAAGTCCTTTGCTTACATTTGTATTCTTATTTGAGTATATGGAATAATCCTAAAGAGATGCAGGTGATTCCGAAGTCGTCTGGAGGCCGTGTTAAGGTTTTCAGATGGGAGAAAGATTGCGCTTAAGCAGGAATAGTCATGTGTGTGTGTGTGTGTGTGTGTGTGTGTGTGTGTGTGTGTGTGTGTTTGTGTGTGTGTGTGTGTACATATTAAATTATATGGCACAAATCGGAGTTTCATGCATTATGCAATCATCAGGTGCATATTTCAGTTTGAAATGATAAGGATATCTATATTTATTAATCTCTATATAATACAGGTTTTATCCACACCTGAATAATATTACTATACATATGTACATTTATTAATTTACGTCACTATATATATAATTATTTACACAGATAGAATAAGTATAGAACAGGTAGGAATGGTATGTCTAATATAACAAAACGATGTTTTTTAGGATAAAAGCTTGTTAAAGTGAAACATGTTAAAGACATTTTCCTACCTCTTCGTTACTTATTCTATTCATCTTGTTAGATTTCGATCCATATATCCAACTCATATATATATATATATATATATATTGAACAGGTGTAGAGGTTCATCCCTTGTTCCCTGTTTAGGAGATGGTTTCCGGCTTTCTTTTTTCCAATCTTTTCACTTTTCCTTATTTTTTTCCAATTGGACTAGATAGACTGAACTATCGCCCGGTTCACACTCCACCCACGTCTATTGAACAGGTGTAGAGGCTCATCCATTGTTTCCTGTTTAGGATGTGGTTTCCGGTTTTCTCTGTCCAATCTTTTACTTTTTTCCATTCTTTTACTCTTTTTTTTCTCTAAGTTGGAGTAGATAGACTAAAATATCGCCCGGTTCACATTCCGACTACGTCTATTGAACAGGTGTAGAGGCTCATCCCTTTTTCCCAGTTTAGGATGTGGTTTCCGGTTTTCTCTTTTCCAATCTTTTCACTTTCCTTTTTCTTTTCAATTGGAGTAGATAGACTAAACTATCGCCCGGTTCACATTCCACCCACGTCTATTGAACAGGTGTAGAGGTTCATCCCTTGTTCCCTGTTTAGGATGTGGTTTCCGGCTTTCTCTTTTCCAATCTTTTCACTTTCCTTTTTTTTTCAATTGGAGTAGATAGACTAAACTATCGCCCGGTTCACATTCCACCCACATCTATTGAACAGGTGTAGAGGTTCATCCCTTGTTCCCTGTTTAGGATGTGGTTTCCGGCTTTCTCTTTTCCAATCTTTCACTCTTACGTAGCCCCCTGCGCATCAGTGGCGTTACCGCTTTGCTTGGGATGATATGATTAAAAAAAATATGTGTGTGTGTGTTTATTGTAGTTTGTAATAAAAACATTTTTTTATCGTTAGACAAAAGCGATCCTTATTCAGTGTTATTTCCAACAACTCATAAGGCGATATACGGTTAGAAGATTCAGGAAATTGTATATACAAAACTTTGAACCAAATGTTTCTTTCTTTTATTAGATTTGGCCAGATTTACCAACAGAAAGTCAAGTTATCGATGGATAATGGCCTAGGGTTTGAATGCGGATGGGAGAATTTGAGAAGTCACAACAATGTCAGAAAACTAAGTGATGAATAGGGGGATGGGGTTAGCAGTTGATGGTGGGTGGGAGAATTTGGGCGGTCGAGAATGGCATAGTATTTACATTTATAGTAGAAAATGTAGTTAACTATATTTTGAGGTAAACGAAAGCTATGTTGATAAACGACTTAATTCATTTCATTTATTTAGCAGGCTTAATTTAGGAAACTGGATAATTTTTAATTTTTTCTGGTCAACTCAAGGAACATGGCTCATGTAAGGGTTTGCATTTTCAGACGATCTTGTGTAGTGAAAATATTTTTCTTATAAACTCCAATATTAAAAATATTACTACAAGTATTACTCTACTGCGTAACGAGCACTGTTAAAATGTAAATGTTACAAACTGTGGAGTGTTCCATTAGTTTTTACTACTATATATACATATATATATATATATATATATATATATATATATATATATATATATAGGCGATTTTCTACGTGCCGCTTAGACGTGGCAAAAGGCCGAAAGTATTGGGTACCCAGTGAGGATCGAAATCACCACTCAGTTGTAATAAGATCTAGCAAAATAAACTTGCTAATCATTACACCACGCCGAGGTGCCCTCTTTCGAAGCGCAGCTTAGATATGGCACCAGCTTGAAATTGTGTGATACCCAGTGAGAATCGAACTCACTACTCAACAGTAATGGTTCTAGGGAGACAGGCTTACTAACGATTACACCACTTTGAGGTGCATAGATAGATAGATAGATAGATAGATAGATAGATAGATACATAGATAGATAGATAGATAGATAGATAGATAGATAGATAGAATATGAGGAAAAGCAGTGACAAATATAACGTGAGGAAACGACAGTGATAGCTAGATAGATAGATAAATAGATAGATAGCTAGATAGATAGATAAATAGATAGATAGACAGATATAAACAGAATGTGATAGATAGATAGATAGATAGATAGATAGATAGATAGATAGATAGATAGATAGATAGATAGGGAAGTATTATATAAGAAATAAACTTAGAAACACTTGCTCATGTTTACTTGTAAAAAATAATCGGAAAGATAAAATAAATACATTTACAAATAAGCTCTAAAATAGAGGTAAATTGTATGGACACCTATTTATTTATTGCTATAAACTGTTCCAACGTTGAAACCTATTGTGTTATCTTTTTAACTCTTGTAATAAATATCTCCAGATAGATGTCCAGCTTTGCGCGTCACGTGATAGCTTTTAAGCAACGCTTCTTCTCAAAAACCCAAACTAAATTACGTTAGAGTCAAAACATGTGAATTAAAATAACATCTGAAAATAACATCCTTGAAAATGGCAAGTAAAGTAGCTTAAAACATTTGGAAAGTCAAAAACTATAGGACAATTCCACATTCTTTTTCTACAGCTAAAACATTAACATATGTACACTGGAAGAAATAAATCAAAAATTAATAAAACCTTGTCGGCCGTTTTTAAAGAAACATGTTTTAAAGAAACATTGCTGACCAGATATACATTGATATATATATATTTCTAATGTAAACATGTAACGGAAATTAACGAATTTTAACAAAACTTGGTTATAAGCAACCGACAATTTGTAATGAATTATTTTGAACATTATTTTTACCGATACTCTTATTTAAGTAGATATTCTGTTTTTAATTAAACAGTATTTTTATATTTATATCTACCGCCCTGATTATTTACGATAAATTGTTATTACGAAAATGTGTGCTATCCAGCAGGTTTCGAACCTGCGACCCCTATTACATAGGGGAAGCATACCATTTGATCTGATACCGTCTTGACCACTCGACGATGAACAGCCGCTTGATCAGAGTAGGTTTTTATCATGCTTATATAACACAATTTTCGATTTTACCGTAAACAAGCATATCTGCTCTTAAATGTATCGTAATGTCAACAAATGTAAACATGTTACGGAAATTAACGAATTTTAACGAAACTTGGTCATAAGCAACCGACAATTTGTAATGAATTATTTTTAAATACGAGTCTCGGTAAAAAAAAAATCAAGTGATTGAATTTTATTTCTCATCTGAATATTTCTTTATAAAGTAACGTCAAATTTAAAGAGGTGTGATAGATTTGATTTTAGGGTTTATCACCTATTTTCATGTTACTTAACGCCAGAAAATTCTTTTTGATTTTATAAATATTGTTGGAAAAATAATGATATTCTCAGACAGTTCTTTCTAATTACTCTAGAGATGGTTGGAAGGAAACTGTTCTTATCTTTCTCAGTGAAATGTTCTTAGTAAATATAAGAAACCCGACTGGAATTGAATCTTCTCACTCTAATTACGAGCCATTATCAATTACACCTCTGGCTCATCCAACCTTACGACTCATGCTATTCCCAAACGTTTACACATCTACGCACTGACCAGGCTCGACGTCGCTTAACTTCGTTGAGTGGTGTTTCAGCGTGATATGACCGTAACCCAGATTACTAAGAAGTATGTGTATATGTCTATGTGTGTTTGTAACTTAATTTGTACGCGACAAATGTCCACATCTTCATTGCTTTGGTGCATAATATATGTATTCGTCGGATACCTTTCAAGTCTATGTGGTATAAAGAATCAATTAATAGGTATCTAGTACCTTTAAATTAACTTTACAAATTGAGTGAACCATTGAACTGTAAAAGGTCCCCGTGCTACATTTAAATATCCGAAAGAAGCGAAGGTATAAACATGAATCAAATTCATAGACACACGCAGAGAGAGAGAAATACACACACGTCCATGTCTCTTCATCGATAACTTTTATGAGTGTACGCATTTGTGCCGAAAGATATGGATGTACGCTTTCCCCAGACAAAAGCGAAACTACGTGAAGACCGGACGGCGAAAACTTCCCAGATAATCAGCTAAGACGTGACTGATTGAGAGCACGCCAAAATAGCAACTGAAAATGAAATCAGATGCTGCCAGTTTATTGATGTCTCGCTGAATTCGCCTTTTATTATTTTTTCCTTCTTTCTCACCGCGTATCCGTTTGTAGGTATTCAGATAAATTTCTGAAATGATTCGTCATTGACTGACACACTTAGTTTTTACAGACGCAGCCTTTAAGTATCTGAGATTTGCGACAGCAATATACGATTGGCTGACAATTTTCCTCGCTAGATACCTCCCACTCTCTCCCTACTCTCTATCTTTTTCTCCCTTTTTCTTTATTTTACCAACCTTTCCGTCTATTTCAGGCGCATGACGATGCGGTTTTAAAATTGAACTGTTAAATACAGTTTATTTGGCTGAGAAAGAAAACCATGTGCAAGTATATAACTTTACTGAAACTTGCCTAATTGATATTGAATATGTAGATAGTACGAAATCTTGAGAAAAGTTTTTGGTCACCTACCATAGAGCAATGTTTAGTGACATGAACTTCCTGACATCGATTCCCACTCTGACTATTCAAACATTCCGAAAGTAGAGAACGATCCTGCTTTTTCTGATGTCAATATACTAATAATGAAGGAGATTATGCTGAGGATCTAGATGTTAATATTTGAGATAATAATCTGTAGCAAAACATTTGCTGACCTCTCTAATAGGAAATTGTATTTCTGGCTATGTGTTACGGTGCAGTGGATATCGGCTCAACATGAGAAATCATAGAGTTGGTTTCGAATTCTACTTAAATTTAATGCCAGAAAGTTTGGGTTTTAAGTTATTTTTTAGTTTTCGGTTATAGTGAGAAGGTTGATTTAGTCAGATTTTGATGTTTTTTTTTATTTTAGAAAACTAAAAATGTTCTCTAGTTTTGTATTCAAAAATATATTGCTGGTAATAATTTTTTCCTTCTAAAAAGTATTATGGCCATATTTTTTACTTTAAAAATGTGTTAAGGTAATATTTTTCCTTCAAAAATGTATATATTTTTATAAGTGCCTATCTTTATACTTTCATAGTGTTTTAACCCCAGTTTAGGGATTAATGATTTGCCCAAAGCTGGAACCCTAACGGTTTCTACCACTGTGGGTCAGAGTAGACCAGGTACCCCCAGCAATTAAGAGGTGGTCTTCACCACCTCCCAGTCAGAGGACTTGCTGCTGGATACAGTTTACAGTCATCCGAATCGTATTCATAGATGAATTTAGAATGGTCTTGTATAGATCAGCATCCTCTATTAAGTGTTCCATGAAATAAGACTAAGCATAAACTTTTTTCGAAACAGAATCTATTATTTGGAATCAGAATGAAAGCAAAGATGTGACCTGCACTGAATCTATCATAAACAGATAAAGCAACTAATAAAGTAGAGGAGAAAAATAATTGAACACAGGTAGTTTCTCTTAATACAGCACATTGCTAATAAACAAAAACATCAGCCCGAATACTCAAATCATGTCCTCAAATAGACCAGATAAATCGAGACTTTCATATTGGCGCCATGCATAGCGAAAAAACCATTCATAAATACCAACACTCTGAGCTGTATAAAACCGTTTCCTAAGATAAATGGTAAAAAAAAGTTTCGATCGAGGAAAGCCTTATTGTTATGAACATTTTGGACTGGCGGTACACATTCATACACAAAGAAATACAATAAATAATAGCAGTCACAAAACTATGTGACTAGAAGAGAATATAATGACATAATCATTATGGTAGTATTCCACACTTCCATAGATTACGAAGGCGACCCCAACCACTTCAATACTGTAAAGAGCGATATAGGACATTGGATTTATGATTTTTTTTAAAAATGTGTTTTAAAGGAGAGATTATATAAATGTCATCCGAAAGCAATAGTTACTGTTGGATCAATGGATACCAAATGCTTACTTGTAGGGAAACGGCTATCATTATTATTTCAATCAGTTATATAACAAATTAGAAATAAATTAAACATAGAGTAGGCTTTGTTCAATAAACAGTTATGATATTACAAATTTCAGATGACGGTTTTATAATGGCAGCTAATCTTAGGGGACCTATTCTGCTAATAGATGGAAGTGTAGCATAATAAACATTTTGACTAGACCACCGACTATTAATATATAATTTTTTTAGGATAATTCAAAAAGCCAGTTTACTAAGCTTTTATAATTTTAAGAATCGGTTCTCGCAAACCTATAGGATTCCACCACTGAAACGTCAGATAATCGAAAACCAAGATACTAGAATAAGAATTCCAGTTATGTTCTTAAATTGGCTCGACGGTCATATAGATGTTATGTCAACAAAAATTTTGTCAGGTTTACCTATGAGAAATGAGATCTTAGCAGTCCATCAATGAATCTAAAGATATTTCCTTTTGCTTAATACATTGCTTATTTTCTGGAAAACGTATTTCGCTCTTCTTATGCGTTTTCAGATTTCAGGGTTTTTTTTTTACTAATTTATCTATTTGTTGACTTTATGCAAATACTTGATTTTTGAGGATTCAAATTGATAAATGTAATCTTAAGCTCTCTCGTTTGCTTACAACCATAGATTCTATCTTTTGGAGGTTTATAGCTAATCATTTACTTCCTTATTTACTCAACAACATTTTATATTAACCTATATACCCGTGTATAAGACTGTTTTTGTACAATGCGACCCCTGATTTTTTTGTGAACAATCTGATTTTCTTCATATAGATTGTGTGTAGTGTGAACCCAACTTCTGAGTAATACTAGTAGTCAGTCAGTTAAGTGTCATACGTGATGCCTGCTTTGTGCGGTCATGTTTCGAAAGAGACATGACTGACTGGGCAGAAGATTATCTCGTAGTAGGTTGCCATTGCTTTCTGCGGTAAACTGGTTGCCAGCCAAGGTTATAGATCCCAATATGTCCTGTTAATTAACCCATAACTGGAGAGAAGACGGATTAATGCCTTTCCCAAGGGTATTTGTGCGTAAGTGAATGCAAAGAATTCACCTGGAATTCGAACTCGACATTCTGATTTGTCGTTCTAAGTCGATATCCACTTCACTTCAACGCACATCCAGCACCACAAGCACATCCAATACTAGTAGGCTTGCCTGAAATAATTATTGCAGTACTAGAAACTATTCTATAGCAAATAAATGGTCTTCCTTCTTTTTTTGTACGGGTATGCCATTATATAGTAAGAAAAGAGACTTCGTGCAGAAATAGAAAGATCAATTGATGATTACTAGAAGAAAGCTAAAAGATCTTACCTGGCACCGTCAAAGTTAACCAAAAATACAATGAAAATGTAGGCCCACCAACTTGGTTGCAGTTCCCGAAAACGCAGAAAGATTTAGCCTATCCAAAAAAAATACTGTGTATATTACAACCGGTCATCGTAACTGGATTTATCGGTGCAGGTATAGTATGTGACCTACTTCTTTGTTTCGGGTATAGTATGTGGCCTATCCGGTTTGAATGTCTCCTACCTCAGTAAGAGTATATTTATAGATACAAGTATTCGGCTATTTGTTGAAATTGATTATTTTTCACAACCCTAACCATGATTTAACCCTGCCCGAACCCTATACCTACACCCTAACCTCCACCCTATACAAACTGTTATAACACTTGTTTACATTACGCTTTTTAAGGTGGGCCACATACTAAACCACTCACAGAATTTTGTAACTTTCAAATGTTAAAACGTATTCCATACCAGCACCTAATTAGTAATTATCTTTTCAAATGATTTGTGTATAGAGCGTACCTCTATTTTGTGTGTGATAAATATGAGCATTGGAATTTCGCACTATACTCAAGTATATACGCCAAATATCCTTCTGACACTGTCATCAGCGCAAGTGTCATTTACGTATCTTATGTTGTTAGTATTATATCTGCCTTCCAGTCATATCTCATGGAAACACAGGTTCATGTATGATCATCTAATTTAAACAACGTCGAACCTGGTCAGTGTCAAGATTGGTAACCGCTTGGGAATTCCTTTGGCTGTAAGTATGGATATGTGGATGGTATAATGAAAAATAGCTCGGAATTATTAATCGGAGAACCGAGTTTTAATTCCGTTTGGGTTTGTTGTATTTACTTAAACGCCAATGTCTTTAGGAAAGCTATGGAGAGACCTATTCTCCCGCTACTATGAGTTAATTTAAGGATTAGACTATTATCTTAAACATTATATCTAAACGTATTTCCTGTCTTTAAATAACCTACAATAGCTGTATAGGTAGAATCAGTTCAGTCACTTAAAATAATTCATTTAGATCTTCTATTTCGCTTAAAACTCACATGTTGTATATGTTAAATGAATAAACTGAAAATTATATCTGTGTTACAGAAACTCAGCCCGTACTTGCTGTAAATAGACATATATCTTTTTGAAATCAGGATGTTTCTAGAATTAAAAATCTGCCCATTGTCTACTGTTTAAACATCCGGATTGGGATTTGTTTACGGATGATGAGAAAAAAGTTAAAAATTCAAATTTTAAAATTACTGAAAAAGTTATCTTAAAATTTGTTTATTTATATACAGTTTAAAGTAACACCAAAATTAAACTTATTTTTTATTCGAAATTCATTTTAAAATAAAATAAATTTTTTTGTGAATTGAGGAAATCAATTTTACATCTTCAAAATGTTAAGAAAAATGAGAGGTTCCGTGACGTGAACATATGAAGTTCCGCCATGTTATGATTATCAAGAAGTTAATTGAAGTTCCACGTAATATGTGATTTAAAGATCTCAATTTTTAGCCTGAATTAGAATTTTTGCTCAGATCGGATTTTTGGTTGTACTAGGGTATATAGACGGAATCCTAGTTGAAATGAAGTTTAGTGGTTCTGTGGAGAGAAATTATGAAATTCAAAGTTATTTCTTCAACATTATCATTAAATTTTCTAAGCTACACTAAAGGTCTCTTTCCTATTAGATCGGTGTCCTTATTAGCCATCCACAGGAGCTAACTTAAATGTTCACACGAGATGCGGTTTTTAAGCTATGTGATAAATAATTCTAGTGGGGAAATGCAATTTTATATTTCCCTATATTCTCCCAGGGAAAAGGATAAATAAATTCATTTTAACAATTACTTAGAATAATAGTGAAGTTTCTCTTAATTCCAAATTAATTGTACAACGAAAATCTGGGATCAATTTTCTTTATCTTCCTAAAATTACAGACGATATAAGTTTCTTTGTTTGTTGCTGTATCGAACGTTTCTTAGAAAAGCTAGCGAAAACGATAAGCAAACGGTAGGATCACGCTCCTCTGAGAGTTAATAGTGATTCATTTAAGCGTATATAATTGCATTTATGCAAACGCAGTCACATATTAATTCTTTTCTCGATTTATCCAGTAACGAAGAAGTTAATTTCTCATGGATTCTTATTAATAACAAACTTCTCTGGGAATACGCAACGAAAGTGAACATGACTCTCTGTCTGAAGACTCATTATTCTACGAAAATGAAATTCATGATCTTTCGTTTGCTAGTCTCTTATCTTTGTTGTGTGTTGGGAAATTTGCCCTGTCTTTACAAGTGGCCAAAATAATGCAGTAGTGCTGTTTAAGGTACGGAAATATGTTGTTTTTCACTTGTTAGGTTTATGTCTGTCAATAAGCTTTCTGTCATATCTCATAGAAACTCAGCTTATCTAAGTTAAACAATGTCGAGCGAGGTTAGTACCAAGATGGGTAATATTTGTAAGCATGGATATGCGGGTGGTGTAATTGATAATGGCTTGGAATTTTTAATTAGGGAACCGAGTTCTAATTCTTTTTAGGTTTGTTATATCTACTTACACATCAATACCCGTATCAATAAGATAAGTTGATTAAAATGATTAATTTGTTTTTTCAGATACTTGCAATGCAGTACAGTACAAAGGAGAATCTTCACCATCATCGGTCCTGATCTGGAATTTAATCTATTGTGGGATCTCGCCTTTGTATATGATAATGGACTCGGCTGCCATAGAGAGAACAGCGGTGGCTGCCATAGAGTTATTAGTGGAGAGACGAATCATAGAGATCCATGCGAGTTATCGGAGAGTACCGGAACTGATACGTAAGTTACCGAGAGTTAACGAAGTTACCCGCAGACTACCGCATCAGAAGTCGGACTAGCTCTGAGGTTCACTCAGCTAGAATAATATATACGGATATACTTTTTCCAACGACTTCACTTCAAGACTTGTATATATTTATTTCTTAATAGTATTCCTGGATTTACTAAACTGCGTTCAAGTTTGTATATTACGTTCAATATAACCCACCTTTCTATCTCCAGATCTGTTTTGTTGTTCATTATTTTGTGTGGTTCCTCACCCGGAAATCACAACATAATCACTATCTAGCTAACTTACCGTAGCTATCCTCTAACTCTTGAATAAATATCTTCGCTATTACAGTTCTTATGAGTTTCCTTTTTGGCACATAGACATAAGGGATTTAAATGCCATACTCGACACACTCTGGTTAACCTTGAAAGGTAAGCCTTTCAAGAAACTAAACTGTTATTTAAGCAGCGAGTGTTGGACAATCTACTCAAAGATGAAAAGAAACTTGAAGCAACAGAGTTGTTACTCTACAGAAATATGCTTTTTTATTTTGGAGAGAATGGAAACAAAAAGGAAAAATACTTTACATCAGGATGAAACCGTTTCAATTTATGTGGCTCATGATGAGAAACAAAGCGTTTTTAAAAAACTGATACTCACGGGACAGATTGAGGAAAAGTTACAGGGAAAAGCAAGGCGTAACATACTTAATGAACTTGAGTAAATCGATGGCAGAACAGGTTTGGGATTAATAACAAAATGACATAACTTATTAAGAGCCACAAGAAACAGGAGGATGTAGAGTGTGATAATCACCTACGCCCTGAAGAAACACAGCACAAAAATTAAATCTTAGACCGTCAGCCGACCTTCGTAAAATCAGTTTGAAATTGATAACTCTAACCGTAACCTCTTTGCTAAACATTATTCTCTAAAAATCTCACGTCCTAGTTATGCCAATAAACTATATCCGGGTCCTTCTTTTGACAATAAGCTGTATCCGACCGCAAAGCTGCTAATCGGAAAATTTTGAAGAGCATGGAAATACCTCTTAACTGGTGTTGTTCCCGGCTCCAAACTGACCCGGGGTTTTAGCACCTTTTATGGTTCCAACTTTAATCAAATGATTAACAGCCAAACTGGGGTCAAAACAGTATGAAAGTGTTGAAAATGAGTTTTATTGTGAAAATTTCAGTAATATTTTTTGGAGAAGAAACTATTGACGAAAAGTTTTACCAGCAATATATCTGTAAAAAAATACCAACAATACATTTTTGAAAAAAATATTAACAGCAATATATTTCTTAAGAAAAAATACATATACCAATAATAAATATGACTTTTGACACAACCCTCTTTACAAAAATGCATCAAGTAAACCTGATCTACAAACTGATTTATTAAAAAGAATATATATTATATTCATACAAATCTATTGCCAAAATCTAGTCATTAAATAACCCACTGAGGTGTTGACATGACGGGTAAAAGAATAAACCAAACCGGTTGACTAATCTTTTAGGCCTGACACTCTATAAACCCTCTTTACAAAAATACATCACGTAAACCTGATCTAAAAATGATTACTTACAAAAAAACATATTCTATTCATACGAATCTATCTTCTTGTCATTACCTAACTCAGTGAGGTGTTGATAAGTCGTAAAACGAAATAAGCAAAACTAAGCAACTATTCTTTCAGTCCTGACTCTCTACGAAACCATCTTTACAAAAATGCATCAAGCAAACTATGTACGTCCACTAAATCACTAAAAAAACAGCATTTATGGATAAAAAAGATCCCGAATTTAATAAAAACTAACTTTTTCAGTCAGAAGGTTTTAATCCCTTTTAACATCTTCGAAATATTGTTAAAAATATAGTTTTGATTTCACTTAGCGGGTAACCAAAACGTTACAACTGTTTACGATGGAAAATGTTATCATTACATCACCCACTTTTTCAGATGACAAACACATAAATTTGGAAATTCTCGCAAAAATCAAACAGTGGCCGGAGTTTAGTGAAACTTTCAGTACTCATTTACAAATGAATGAAATTATATTTGAAATTATTATTTTTTAAAAATCTTGGTAAAAATATATTTTTAAAACTCTGTTACACACCCCCTTTAGAGTAAAGCCATGAAATTTTAATCAATTTTAAATTAAACTCTCTTTTAATTAACGCAGGACTCATTAGGGAATATAAATCATCTTTTTGTTTTAATTTTGCCTCTGTATCTAAAAATATGCTCTGAAGAATAAAATAAAAAAAATGCAATAAAGCTATTATATTATTTAATTTGATAAGCTTTTGATTATTTGAATAAATAAAAATTAAGGACCTAATAGTCTGAAGAAAAAACACATTTCGACAACTAATAAAATTTTAAAAGAATTGTTTTCATCTTTTCTTTTTTTTTGTTATTCATAATAATTTATAAGGTTCCATAAATATTTTTAAAATCTTCAAAGAACTGTGGCGGTTTTAGTTAGGAATTTATGATTATATTGCCTATCAAAAATTGAAAAATCTAATAAAAATCGTTCTGCCTCGAGGACATCGCCTACTGGATATAGAGTTGTGAGTTTTAAATTCAATTCACACAAAATTCTTGTAGATCATTCCGGCTTGGTATAAGGGTTAGCAAGCTTGTCACGTTGAATTAGTTACAACTGAGTAGTGAGTTCGATCCTCACAGTTTCTTACAAACTAAAACTTAAAGAAAACTAAAGAAAATTGCATTTCTATTCGATGTAATGGTTACCATGAATATCCAATGAGAACAATTGCGACTGAGTAGGGATTTAATCCCTAGTTGATGTTCTATATGTTCGTCCTTAGGGCATTTTAAGAAAATTACCGCACAAAACCTATGGAATTAAATTTTTATAATGACTTATCAACTTTTCGCAGGGTACTTACATCGTGAGAAAAGTCATGGGAGAGCGTAGCAGTCAACCGATTCAAATGGAGAGGATCCCTAGCCCAACAACTTAAATCAAGGGAGAAGTAACTGACACAAGTCACCATGGAGAGGTGGGTTCGCAGAAAGCATAATTACAGCTCCGACAGACCAGAAATAAAGCATAAATATAACCACTGCAACAAAGACTGTCACTCCCGCATCGGTTTTTACAGTTACAGACACCGATGCTCCAGCCAAGCAGACAACTAGGATGCTACCCATGGTCAACCCTGACCGACGGAGGCTTATTAAGAGTATATCGGATATAATGATTTATACGGACACAATTTCAGCTTATTAAATGATAGTTGGAAAGGAAGGGGTGGATTCATACCATTTCCAAGATTATTTGCATGCAAGTGATGATAAAGAACCCGACTTGAATTATAAAACAGCTTACCGATTTCTAATTGCGAGTCGTTATCGATTACACCACCTGCACATACTAACACATGCAATTTTTTTGTATATTTTCGCTGTTTATATAATATCATTTTGAATGATCGAGAGAATTGCAAACTATGAATCCATTATTATCTACCAAGTCACAACGTTTCAGATTTGCTGATGATAGAATTCAAATTCTTCATTATTGCTGAAGAAAAGTCTTTGATTAAATTCGAATTTGTAGAGATAGCAGAAATGAAGTCTCTTTGGTTCAATGAATGACTATAATCTGTCGCCGCTCATACTTTTCGGCCATGTGACATATTTTTGTTCCCACCCTATTCCAATCTTAAGCGTGCCTCTTTTTCTTCTATGTACCTTGTTCTTTCAATACGTAGGCGAACATGGCCTTCCACGTCTTCCTATCATTGGTGTCTCTTTTCACGCTTTCTCGTGTTCCTACACCTAAATCCAGCTCTACCATCCACTTGCTCAGGCTCGTCAAGTAAATTACACGCTGTTTTACCCTGTTTCCTTTTCCCTCTATCCGACTCGTAAGTATCAAATTTTTTAAGCCCACCTTATTACATGTTCAGGATTTTCAGCTGTCTTTTCCAAATACTATAAGAAGAAGTGCGAGAGAAGAAATTGTTAGTTTCGGAGTCTATAGGTAACGGACACACACACAGACACACACACAGACAAAGTTCCATTTATAAATAAGTTTAGATTACTGACGCTGATAGAAAACTGAAAGGGTTATCTAGAACGATAAAAAGACAACAGCATCGTTTTGGATATTCTGTGTATGAAGAGTGTAAAGACATATTTTCTTCAACATTAATTTATTAAAAAATATCCATGAGTAAGTAAGATGCAACAGTTTGGATATATATCAATAAATATCGTCCAGGATTTAATGACGTAGCTATTATATGATGTGATAGCTCTTATCCGTTTAGAACAATTTTAGTTTAGCTACTTGCTGTAATTAGTATTAATTTCATACTACTGATGCTGACAAAATGCCTTAAGATAACTTAGGTTTTGGTGAATTCTCTGACAAAAAGGAGGCCTAAGATCTTTTCGTACATTATGGATATTAGGTTAATCGACAGACTAAGTACAAAATAAAAACTAGATTCGCTCTTTTCTTTTCATTGCAATATCGTTGGGATCGTTATCTTGCTGTAATATCCACCATCTGGATACACTCTACATTTAAATAAACCTTCGAAAATCATGTGTCGTAACATCATTTCTGCGAAGTAAACTCGATTTCTCAGCGACGGTTTATTAGGGAAAATTCGAAAAGAAATTAATACACCGGAAGTGAAATTTAAACAAAACAAATGGAAAAAATAAGAAAGAACAGTGGGAGGGGGAGTTAAAAAAGTGAGATAAATTATGTGAGAAGATGTGAAAAGGGAGGATAAACAAAAATATAGTGAAATGGATTCAAACTCGATCTTTAAAAGGACATTTGAAGATTACATATGTGTAAAGAAATGAAAAATAAGCGTGCCACATGAACGGAAGTGGGGAAAAGAAAACAGTAAGTGATGGAAAAAGAAAACCGAAAAAAGAGTAGTAGGGATAAGTCATGGAAGTGAGATGGGGAAATATATTGAAATATATATATATATATATATATATATATATATATAACTATATATATATATATATATATAGTATTTAAAAACACATACACACACGCACACATATATATATGAGTGTGATTTATATATATATATATATATATATATATATATATATATATAGTGTTTACGTGTAGTAAGGTTGTTTTTAGCGGTTTTACACATGAATGTATTTTAGCAAGCATGTTTTTATCGTAAGGTTCTCGATACCGTGATGTGGGTAGAGTGTTGATAAATACAAAATGTTATTCGCTTTAATTATAATATAATGGCAAAGTGATTTTTAATAGTGCAGATTCCTGCTGACTTCGAAGTTTCGTGATGACACTCTTATGATAGGAACATCATAACTGTGTCTTCACAAAACTTTGAAGTCGGCAGGAATCTGCTTTATTAAAAAGACAATTATTTGCCATTATATTATATTTATATATGTAATTATTTTATATTTTGGCACCAAGGTTAGCAAATGGTAAATTTTAGAATGGTGGAAAAAATGAATTATTTTTTTTAAAATCTTCCTTTGACGATCGTATAATATATATATATATATATATATATATATATATATATATATAGATATGTGTGTGTGTGTGTGTATGTGTGTGTGTGTGTGTGTGCGGATATATATATTATAAATTCAGTTTTAGAACATGTACATAATTTCTTCTATATATGTCCTCTTCTCTACAATCATATGGCTGTTTCAGTGTTTGGACTCAAACAGTTCATCGGGAAAAGTCTCCCAATGAATTGTTTGAGTCCAAACACTGAAACAGCCATATGATTGTAGAGAAGAGGACATATATAGAAGAAATTATGTGCATGTTCTAAAGCATAATTTATAATAAATATTCACAGCTCTATACATCATATATCGAGCACTGTTTTAAATTAATGTTTTGGAAGGAAAAAATATTTTCTTTTTTCTCTCCTCATCCTATACTCACTCGGATATATATATATATATATATATATATATATATATATATATATAATTGTGAATTTATCTTTGAACACATCTCGAAAACCCCACCGAGTATAAAAGTGGAAACAAAAAAAGAAACGAACAAAGCACTTGGACATTAGTCAAAGAAAAAAAAACCGAGACGAGGAACTTAACACGTAAAGCGCTCAATTTAATAGCAGAGCAAATAATTAAGTAAGTAGATAACCTAGAGTCAACAGACCTACCAAGGTTTCATCAAATGGATCGTCAGGCCATCTTGGCCTGACGATCTATTTGGTGAAACCTTGGTAGGTATGTTGGCACCATGTTAGCTACTAATATATATATATATATATATATATATATATATATATATATATATAACACAGGATCAAATTGTTATATTTCAGAACAATGTCGGTCGGTGGAATGATAAAGCTTTAAAAGTTCATGAAGATTTCCTGATAATTCCACTTAGGCAAAGCATAACGAAGATGATTCCAATTTTTCTTGGTGTTTGTAAGCAATTTTTAAAAGACTAATCCAGTTGAATATATTTTTTCTCTGTAGCGATTTTTGTAAAGAAAATAGTGATTAATGATGTATGCGTTTTCCACCTAGAGCTCTTTCACATGTAGAATATTTAAGAAAGAAAAAAATTAGATGTTTATTTCGAAACGAAACTTCGGTGTAAAAATTGAGAATGGAAAGTCAGTCGAGTTTTCTTTTTGCTAAAGAAAGATTTTGTTTTCTGAATCTATTCGTATTTAACTTTGTTTTGATTTTTTTAAAATTTTATTGATTTGTGTATATAATTGCACGCCGACAGATTTGAGTAGGGTCCTCTGGGGAAATATATGCACATATCTATAAATATATATATGAAACCACATGAATATGCATTCTTAGATACACATACGAAATATATATACTGTAATAAAAATAAAGAAAGAAACTTTTTTCAGCATGTTCTTTGATATACACATTTAAACATAGAGTTGTATACAAGGTCCGATACAAAAAACAATACATCAAGACTAATTCTATACAAAGAAAACTACGACAATAAAAACGAGTATTTTGTTATTGCTATGGTGAATATGTTTTAAAGAGTCTCTAAAGAAAATATGTCTTACGCAGAGTGAAGCCGCTTCTCACAGTTTGTCCTTGAATTATGTCACGCATACACATAGTTTTATAATGTTCTCATTCATTTATATCAGTGCTTGGAATGAAAGTGTGTAGAGTGTGGTCATCTCCCCACACTAACAAATTTGCCAGTTAAAATGCTTCGTTCAGAAATGTTTGGCAAAGAATAACTTACTTATATTCGACAACCTCGATATCTTACAGATCTGCCACCTTGCAACTATTTGGTCTTTGAAAATCAAATCCCACGTTTTTTTCCTGTTTTTAAAAATTATTTTGAAGCTATAGGGAGATGGTTAACGTTTATAGAATCAGCTTTGTGCCATACATAACCAACTGCCTACAACGTACTATTATTGGTAATCATCAGAAGGTTGGCAGGAGGTGGGAGATTTGAATTTTTGGATATGTGGAAGAACAAAAGTATACTTTTGCATGTTTAAATAGAAATTCATTGATAGAAAAGAATAACATGAATTCGTAGAAGTTAATTTTCAAATAAAAATGTTATTAAGAAGTTAACGGTAGAGTTCGTAGTAGTCCTTGCAAAAATGAATTAATGTGTATGTAGTCAGGAACGCACGTGTGTGTGTATGAGCGTTTGTTTTGTAGGAATGTCTTTGTAGTTGTCGCTCACTGTAAACACTAAAAGGCAGGAGGTGAAAGGTGAATGTTGAAGAAAGAGGAGGTGAGAGAGAAAGAAAGAGAGGCAATAATAATACGACCGCTTGACGTTTGCCAAGGGTACTTGTTAATAGCGCTCATCTTAACTCTGTGCCTGACGGTCAAACTTGCTAGTGTTTTATTCAGTTTGGGAATTCACTCCCGGATGTGATTCTGGTTTTTCGATTAGACGTCAAACATTTCGCATACAGGTGTAAAATTTTGCGAATTTTGTGTGTATTAAGCATAGTTCGTAAATTCTAGAAAATTCGTTTATTTCTAACAATGAGTCAGATTTTAAAAGACTGGGTATAGTGGATATTGAAGAAAGGATAAAAGATGAACGGGATTCAATAAGATAGATGTCAGTTGACATTGCATTTAAATTTTTCGAAATTGTATCTGCCAGTGAAGCAATGAAACAGAAGAGAGTTCAACAGGCGGGAAGTGCTAGAAAAGAAACTGTTGAGGTAGAAGTATCTGTTACATTTAACTATTAAAAAGGTAAAAGTGTGGGAACTCGATGCCAATGTAGTAACACGCTTAAATTTAGATGGACTGGGCACCTAGTTAAAAGCTTGTCAGATGCCATGAAGATATTTTTTAGAAAAGACAGGAGGAAGCCATATCACGTCGGTGAGAAAGTAATTTAAGTCATGATACCAAGTTATGACCGATTACATTGCAGATATTTGTTTATATTATGAATAGATCCTCAAACATCCAAGCAGACATTGCAACAATACTCAATTCACGGACAAATAAATAAAGAACATGATTTCGGTACTTCAATAAAATTCAAGAAAATGCGACGAGGTAGCAGCTCATTATTCCCTAAAAAAAAGGATATCAAGATATGGCTTTCATCAATGGAAGCGACGCTGGATTAAGTGTAAGGCTTCGGAACAGAATATACAAAGGAGATTAAATCCCGAATTGGTGCATGTTGTAGTTTTATTTCTATAAAGTCTTACCCGATAATGTTCGATTAAAATCTATGTTTATATCAGTAATGAATTAGAACACTCTAACTACTGACGTATGTATACATGATATATCACACACAAAAAGTCTGCCTCCTTTTACATAGCTCAGAGATAGAATCGCCACCTGACGCCAATTCGGTCGAATTTCAATTCTGGGTAAAAAGCAATAGGACGTCTAACAGTACTAATGAGCTGTGATACAACGAAACAGATTTGTCTGCTGATGACTATATATATAAGAAAAAGAAATATGGTTGTTCCACCGAGAGACAGTGAGCCTTTTGCTTAAAATGTATACTTATTATTGTTGTTATTATACAGGTTATACTTTAAGTGCCCATAATGTGCCGCTACACGTGTTTCGAGTCTAAGATTGACTCTCTTCAGGTGAATTATTTTGTGGCTTTACGTATCGAGTTCCTTTTGTTTCTGAGGGCCAAGTTTTTTTTATACATAAGTAAGTAGAAAATAAATCAAATCAGTAAAATAAAATAAAGATGAAATAAATCAAATGTTCGCGTGTTGAATTGTCTGTGTTTCCTCAAATCAGCACGTGTATAAATGGATAAACAGATAAATAAATAGATGAATGAATCAAGTGTTTACCCCAATTTGAAATGATTTTTGTTTGGGGTTCCCTCATTAGTACGTTAAATTTATCTTCTATGCGCCTTCCTTATCTACAAGTATGCTCATCGATCAGTTCACGGCTTCTGCTCCGATGAAATTAGATCACTGGTACATCCTATATATGAATTTCCTTGAGTCATAACATTAGCAACTAGGTCTCACCCTTTTACTGTGAAACCAATAAATTATAAACGCAAACTCTACACCATCAGCTTCTTTTCTCGCACTTCCCGTCTGTGGAATTCCCTTCCGCATACTTGTTTTCCCGACAGCTATAATCTCCAAGAATTTAAATGTAAAGTCAATAGTCATCTCCTATCTCACTAACTTACATCCTCTGTCTCATGCTTTTTCGTCGTCCACCCCACAGTCATCAGTATTCTCTTCCTTCTCCTACTCTCTTCCTGACACCCCCTGCAACCTCCCATTCCTCCTCTTAACATTCCTCCTATGTAATCCCTGCTAACAGCTGCAGTAAAATGACTTGCTTTGGATGACACGATTATAATATATATACATATATATTTATATATATAAAGAGAATATGCTATAAAGTTCTAAACTCAAATATGATTAAATAATCCCAACTTTCAGAATTTATTCCAGAAGAGCTTTGCGGTCAAGCAGAGAAATACATATGCATCCTATCGTAACGTTATATACTCAGATCACTTCGACGTGATTGCCTCGTTAGAGTGGTTAGTTTTGTCCTCACTGGGTATTCCACACTTACATCTATGTGCCATAAGTAAGGTACGCTTAGTAAATCGTTTTTGTGCACCTTGACGTAGCGTAAATCTTGTCTCGTTAGAACAATTGCAGCTGAATTGTAAGTTTTATCCTCACTGGGTGCTCCGTACATTTAGCCTTTTACCAGATCTAAGCTATAATTTGAAAATATATTAAAGCACTTCGGCGTGGTGCATTAGTTAGCGATCTTGTGTTAGTGAATCAATTACGACTGGATAGTGAGTTCGATCCTCACTGGGTGCCTCGTATTTTTGTCCATGTGCCAAATCAAAGCTAAGCTAGAAAATCATCTGTGTGCCGTGCCCTTTCTAAATGTAGGAGATAATAGCCTTCCACATCTCTCTACCCCTAGTAAATGTTATCACGCTTTATCCTTTTACACATCTGAACACTACTGTCATTCCAGTTGCACAAACTCCACAAGTATGTTACGCGTTGATTTCCTTTTTCTCTTTCCCTCTATCAGACCTGTGTGTGTATTAGATTCTCCAGTCCCTCGTTCATCATTACATGCCCCACGAACTTCAGCTGTCTTTTCTTGATGTGATATATATATATTTTTATTCCCACCCTCTCAAAAACCTATTCCTTTTTCACATGTTCTTTCCATGTTATACTCAGTACTCTTCTGTAGAACCACATTTCGATTGATTAAAGTCTTCCCTACATCTTCAGTGAGATTGTCCATCATTCTCTGCCATATTGAATGGCGGGTATCACATAATAACCCAGTACTCATTGTTTCCAGTGAAATTTTCTGGTTAAATAGAGACTAAGATATTTAATAAGAAAAGAGAGTAGCGAAAAATGTTTGAAAGACACATATAATATAAATCTATTTTTTAAATATTTTATATGCAGGAACTTCAAAATTTGTACTTTGAGTTAACATTAATAGGAACTGAAAAACTTTATTTAGGTAAGAAAATCAGGTACTGAAAATTTAGTTAAATTTTAATTAAAATGGCATCATTTGCGCTAGGTACTATATGCACATGGTTAGTGTTTTCAGGTTAATGAAATATGGTTAAATAGAGACAAAAATGTTTGAAAATACATTAAGGAAAATACTTGTAAAAAATTAATGAAAGATTCTTGAATGAGACATTCAAGAAATATGGTTAAATCGAGAAAAAGATGTTTAAAGAAACTTTAAGAACAGACACTTTAAAAAAGACATAATTGAAATATGTTTGAAAGAGACATTAAGAAAATATTATTTTAAATACAAAGATGTTTAAAGCGACATTAAGGAATGACTCTTGAAAAATACATTAACGAAAGTTGTTTGAAAGAAACATTAAAAAATATGGTTAAATAGAGATAAAGATGTTTAAAAAACCTTAAGGAAAGACATTTCAAAAATACATTAAAGGAAGATGTTTGAAAGAGACATTAAGGAAATATGGTTAAACAAAGACAATGATCTTCAAAGACAATTTAAGGAAAGACTCTTGAAAAAGACATCCTAAGTGAAAATCTTAAGTGTCAATCCTAATGAATATATTTTTATCAACACTAAGGGAAGATGTTAAAATCAACTTTAAGGAAAGTGTCTTTGAGGAAATATTTTTAAAAATCTTTAAGGAATAATATTCTAAAGGCATATTAGCGAAAGATATACAGAACACATTTTTGCATAACTTTCTAAAATAAATAAAAAAAGTAGAAAGGTATTTTTGTAGCTATACAGAAACAATGCAGACGTCTGTGTTCTGTTGTTTGTTGACTTCAGCTAATTTTATTTAAATATCAAGTTACCAAACTTCATCTAGAAGTTTTATTTACAGCCGTACTTCTTGCTAAAAATGATATTTTAACTTGACCTACAGGTGAATATGAAGAAGAAAGAGAGTAAATAAAAACTGAAGTCAAAAAGTGTGGTCGTGGTAAGAGGGAAAGGGGTAAGAGAAAGAGAATATATTAAACTGGCAATGTAAAAGAAACAAAATGTATCCAGTTTTTCAACATCTAAAACCTATATCAAAAGTAAAAATAACACGGAGAATGAAATGAGCAAAAAATAAACATTTAAAAACATAAAAATATTTCAGATAAACAATGAGAATTGTTGAGTAAAAAATATACGACTGTTTCATTCCAATATGGCGCCAATATGGCAGGGGTAAATGTTTAATAGAGACGCCAATATGGCGGGGTAAATGTTTAATAGAGACGTGAGGTTAGTGCAATAGTTATTGGTTAGAGAATATCTATCTGTAAGCCGCGTTAGAATTCTGGCATAATCAGTTGTGTGTAATTTCCTTGATAAGTTCAGGAATTAATATCATCAACAACATGCGATTAGTTTAGATATTAAGCTTAACTGAATTCTACCTTCTATTTAGATGTCTAAGTATCAGTTATCTTGATGATACATGAACCAGTGGATGAAAAGTGTTGGTTGGATCCAGTGACTTGACACAAAGTGTTGAGAGTTCAATACCTGGATGCAGCAGAAGTGAACAAAAAACTTAGAGTTAAAAAAATGTTGAGTTAAAAGGAGACAGCTGAACGGGAAACAGCAATTCTGGGTTTTCCCAAATTGAAGACTGCAATCTGGAGTTTCTTTCTATATCTGGGAAAGATATATTCTCAAAGTGAAACGGCGCCATGAACTTGTAAGCTGATGAGGGAGCCAGATTTAACCTCAGCCTGACCACTTTGGTCCATGCTAAAAAAAAGAATGTGCTGTAAACTAAATTAATTTTGTTGCTGCATAGAGTGACGTCACGAAGCGGCTGTCATGTGACTTACGTAACTTGTCTCCATAAAAGGAAGATAAGCGCCTTCTGCATCTCTACACGAAGATAAAAACCCGAAGAGAATAGCAAAAAAGTATCGGAAACCTAAAACGCTCAACTAGGTTTCAAAAACCAGGACTAATAATATTGTTAATTCACTACCTTTATATGATTATAAAGTGTATGAAGCCTCGGAAAAAAATTCAAGCATCAGGTACGACTTGAAAGTAATGTTCATTGCAGAGACCATCTGTACTAGCTTCCACAAATTCTCTCAATATGAGCAATGAAAATTGTGGACGATTTTTTTAATGTTTTATACAGTTTTACATAACATTTGTTATTGGCCTGCTGGCAAAATAATTTGACAAAACAATTTTATTAAATAAGGGCATCGTCAGAACTCGGTTTGTCTTTACAAAATTCATCAGTTGTAATAAGGATGTAAGATCGGATTTAAGAAACATCCGATGCCGGCCAATAGGTTCTTTGAATTGAGTTTTATTGTATATTCTTAAAGTTCACTTTGTTTAGTCAAATCATGTTGAGCGCAATTAAATTTATCAATGCTTGAATTATTTTATGGACGGATTTAATGAAATTCATAGACCATGTTTTTTTTTTATATATAGGCATATTAAATTTCATCTAGAATGTTTGGCAGAACTACCTGGGTTCTGTTTGCACTTTACTCTAAACCCCGAAGTTACATTATGACTTTGAGATAAGGCGGTTTGAGAGAACATTTTAACATAAAAAACATATTGGTACGTTCCATGAACCAATTTTCATCTATTTTTGCTTTGCAATAGGGTTCGTTGTACACCTACCAGTAGGCACCAAATTTTGGACGCCCAGAAAAAAAATTAATAACATAATCTGACACAATATTTTAACCTTTGTAAAAATTAAATAGAAAACCGCTTTAGTTTCCATTCTTTCTCCATAGGGTCAGTTTTACGCGCACTGGGTTGACAAAGTATAATCTTTTTCTTTCCTTGGATAAAGTTATTTGCATTGGTGCGAAGTATTATGAATCTATTTTCCTCTATGATGAAACATTTTTGGCCTTAAAAAATATTGCGTCATCCGTGATTGCATATTTTTATAATTCCCAGACGGTATTGTCTTGACTGTCAAATCGTTGTTCTAAGGCTATTGTCTGCGGTAGACATTACACTAACGAAAGTTGAGAAAATGGTAATGCTGCACAAACACGCTGGCATACCTGAGAGAGACCGCGGATACGGTTAGTGTCATCCTTTCAACTGTCATCTGTGTAATCCATGCTAAAAAAACAAACTGGACCTCCCAGTTAAAAATGTAAAGAAATATGAGGTCGGAAGAGAAAAGCAATGTCAAATAATAACGCATATACGTTATTCGTTTTCATTCAGTGAATTTACACAAGGATGTTCAATCAATCATTATTTTTTTACAGTGCATCCCAAAAACATATTTTCCATATTATCACACCATTAAATTGGTGGAAAAAAGTCAAAAGAAAGGACAACAAATAAATTACAAAAAAAAAAACGAATGTAAGGTTATCACCAAACGAAGGAAACCTAAATGCTAATTACAGGTTAGAGATATTAAACTCAAGCAAGTAGAAAAAATTATGTAGTGGGGAAGTGTTCTAACGTAAGATAGAAAGTGCGACAATGAAATCCGAAGGCAAAATGGCAAGCACGCATTCTAGAAGATTAATAGAGTGTTTACGAGACAGGAAAATTTCACTAAAATCAAAGAAGACAGTACTGGATTGCTTTGTGATACCTCTCCTTCAATATTGCAGTGAATGCTGGACAATATGAACAAAGATGATCAAAATATTTAAGAAACTGAAACATGTTCCTACAGAAGGATGCGGCGAATATCATGAATTGAGCATGTGTGTAATGATGAGGTTTTTGAAAGAATGAAAACGAAAAGGAAATAAATATTGATCATCATCAGCAGTTTTTGGGACATGATGAGAAACGAAGGTTTGGAAAATCTGATATTCACAGGTCAGATAAAAGGAAAAGAGATAGCTAAAAGCAACGGATAACATATTTGAATGGCTTGAGCAGGTGGATGGCAGAGCAGCGTTTGTGTTGGTTAACAGATGAAAGCGTGCTAAAAGACCACAGCGATATCGAAATACAGAAAGCCATGATCGCCCACGTCCTGAAGGTATATGGCACATAGAGGAAGAAGAACATCAGCAGTTTGCTCTACTGATACTAGTAAAGTTATATTTGAACATGCACGTTTTTACGCGAACTTCTCATCCAAATGTCGCAGCAGAAATTGATACCGAGACAGAGTAACATTTAACCAGTTTTCTCTTTGCTAATTTTATTTTATCCTTAGAACATTGCAATCTTAGTTTCTGATATCAGATGTACTATTCTGCTGCTGTTACTCGTTTAATTCAATGTTCGAATTTCTGACATCGGGTTCCTTAAACCAAACCAATTAAAATAGTTCATATAAACATATATCCACAAGGCCATCGTTGTACCTCAACATAATGACTCATAACAAATGCTCAAAATCTCACCCGCTTGAATCTACACACGCATGCATCAATCGGATCATTGACTGGTAGTACGTCACAACTAAGTAAAGTAAGAAAAGTAAAAAATACCATAATATACCAAGACGATATACGTGTAGGGACAAGAAGTAAAAATATTTAGAATATAAAACAGAGCAAATTTTTGTAAGATTATAAAAAGGAAGGCTTGACAAATGTAAGGATTGACAGATAAATGTAATTTTGACTGTAAGATGATATCATATTTAGGATATAAAAAGAAGCACCCGGTGATAGACTAAAAAAGAAAATAACAGAAATAGCTGCTTTTAATAAATTTTCATAGTAAAGACATACTAACATTCAGCGATATATTATTGTCATTTACAAAATTACTAATAAAAAAAAACAATGAATTTAATTTGACAGAACACAAAAGCAAACTATCCATGTTGAAATACTAAAATATAATCTCAGGAGCAAACCAATAATAAAAGTTTTTGATTCATAGAAAGCAATACCGTTAACCACTGATGTAAGTGAAAAGGTCATTGCTGTTCTTTCATCACAAAAATAACATTCAGTGATGTACATTTCAAGAAGGTTAACTTCAAGAGAAACTTACTATTCGAATATAGCAGAAAAGAAACACCAGTAATTGTATGAGGCATGGAAAATGCACAGAAGGTTTTTAAAAAAATATTTTTAAATTTGGACCACAAACCATTAGAAGTGATATTTAACCCGAGAAAAGAATTGCCAAAAGTTAAGGATTGTCAAGGATTTTCAGATGGTCAATAAAAATAAACAAAAATTACACTTCAACTATAAAACAAAAGAAAAATAATATATTACTGAAGATAACATACCAAGAATTTACAGATCCATTCCAAATGGGGTAAGGACAATGAGCCATTTGGTATATATGAGAAGACAAATCAGAACTTCCATAACTATGTCATTTGCAAAGAAATAAAGGTGTGGTATAGAAAGAATAATAAGATGAACATAGAAATGCAAATTTTCTGATACAAAAAGGACACAACAAAACTATACTTGCAATAAAGAGACAACATACATTTGCACGTGCAGATCAGTTCAGGAGCAGAAACGAGCTAGATGATGTGGAAATAGAAGGTCAGGAACAAGAATAGGCAGAAAGTTACAAAAATAAAGCGGGAATTGAAATGGGTGAAAGTGAGAATGAAAAGACAGACAAATATGAAGAAGAGAATGGAAAGAGACCAAGATGACCATTAAAGGGAAACAAGAGGAACGGCAATATAATACAAAAATAAACAGGTGTAGTAAAAGAAAAAAAAGAGTCTACAACCTCTCCAATTCAGGGAGGTGTAGTATCGTATGCAAATTGATAGGCAAGTATAAATAGAAAATAACTGGGTAGGTAAGTGGAAGAAAACCATGTCACCGTAAAGAACACGGAGAGCCGTGCTATGACTACCACTACGCACAATGAAATGCGAGACATGACTCATTACAAGAGAAATGCACTTTAAATAATTTTATTTTAAGAATGCCCTTAGTACAAGTATGCATTGTAAGTGATTTTAGTACATATACACCTTTGTACAAACTAATTGCAACAAGACAAATAATGTCCTCCTAAGATTTTCATTTTTCTCTACGTTTCAGATTGATAAATCCAGATTGTTTCTTCGTCTTGATGAAAGAACTGACAGTTAAAAGGTTGACACAAACAATATCCGTGATATCTCTTTATGGTTTGCCAGTATGTTCGCGCAGCGTTACAATTTTCGTTGGCTTCCTTAAAGTAACATCAATCGCAGAAAATGGTTGTAAGACAATTATCGATAGTCGTGATAATAGTCTCAGGGCGTGATAAAATCTGATGCAATCACGTATAATGAAGATTTTTCAAAACCAAACAATTTTCATAATATACCCCCAAAATTTATTCATATTACTGCATATCACTGCAAATGACGTAATCTGAGAAAAAATAGAAATTCATTTTGTCCTGTAACTTTAATTGGAGTAGATAGACTAAACTATCGCCCGGTTCACACTCCAACCACGTTTATTGAACGGGTGAAGAGGCTCATCCTTTGTTTCCTGTTTAGGGTGTGGTTTCCGGCTTTCTCTTTTCCAATCTTTTACTCATTTCCATTCTTTTCCTTTTTTTTTTTTTTTTTTGGTTTTGGCGTACATAGACTAAACTATCGCCCGGTTCACACTCCACCCACGTCTATTGAACGGGTGAAGAGGCTCATCCTTTGATTCCTGTTTAGGATGTGGTTTCCGGCTTTCTCTTTTCCAATCTTTTCACTCTTACGTAGCCCCCTGCACATCAGTGGCGTTACCGCCTTGCTCGGGGTGATATGATTAAAAAAAAAACTCCAGTGGGTCTAAACTGACAGTGTGGTGAAAGAAATGAAACTAATGCCGTTGCCCAAGGGAGTATACATAAGAATGAACTGCAAAAATTATTGGCATTAAGAAGTCTGTTTTTCCGAAAAAATAAATAGTACGGAAAAAGTAATGCTTTTTATAAATTTTATTCTCTTTTATTGATCAAAGATAAATTACGGTAGTTTAAGATGGCTTAATATTAACTATGTCTTATACGTTCAGAAATGGCCAGATGTTTATCTCCAGCCAGGGTGGAATGAACAAATATGGATCAATTGAATGCAATCACGATCAACAGAGCTAACACAAACAACTTCTCGAATTAAAACAAGCAATCTCTGATAAACTTTATGAAATTATTGTAGAAATATGTCCAATGATTTGCTGATGTTTTGCTGATAGGGTTCACCACTGTATTGAATATGAAAGAGGGGAACATCTTTTGGCGAACAGTTTGTAATTACAGCGTGCATATATTTTGTCAATAATACCAAATCATGTTATTTTGATTTTGGAATACTTAGAAATATTCTCAAATTACTGCAACTTATTTGTGTTCCATAAAAGTTAAAAAATACAAAATCGCATTACTTATGCCGAACCCTGTATTTTAAGGAAAAATGTTCGGTTAATGGATGCTGAATAATTACTGTATGGAAACCATTGCTTTTGCCCGTGCCATCATCAGAATTTCGCCGGGGGATTTTGGCTACATTACCATTATTACTGTTCAAATTCTGTGTCCACATGGATGTTCTTATAGTTACAAATTGTGTGTATTCTCTTAAATTGAGCAGGTATTGTCAAAAACAATTTTTAATCCTGTCAGTCAGGCTTTCTGTGGATGGTAAGCATGATCCATCGATTTATCAGCTGGAAAATAAAAAGAGCGGGAAAAAGATTAACTTTTCTGAAAAAAATTATTGTAAGAGATTGAAATGTAAGACATTCGCAAACAAGAAGGAATAATGACTCAAAGAGTTATTTATCTCTAAGCCAACATCTTTTGAATCCCTCTACTGGAACGAGACTCACAGACCGGAATTGATAAATATTAGGACAGGCTAGGAAATGACGCTATAAAATAATAATTTGAATATGTTTCCTTCAGTATACACGATCTGATCAAAAGGTAACAGTGCTGCTACTATGGTAACGCCTTTAAAGTAAAATGAGTGAAGCCGCTTGGCCCGGATTGACCTAGACCTTTATCGCACAAACACACTTATACAGTGATAGGGTTCTCGGTCATTATCGTTATTTGGCGAACAGTTTGTAATTACAGCGTGTACAGAGTGTTCGTCTCGTCACATCACAGAATCTCCATCGCTGACATTGGCTTGCGCAAAAGTGTTTGAGCATTCTCCATCCCTTTCTCATTGTTTTCTACGTAGTTCAACTGTTTCTTTCTTTATAAGTTTTTTTTAGGTTCTTATTTTTGTTAAACCCTTTTGGAACTAAATCTCATTTATTCATCAACGGTCTAAGGGAGCCAATTGTAAAAAATAATTATATTACCGAAATAAATTCTGTATCGATAATCGTTTAATTCTGCATTCAATTTTTTCTCTGTCTCACTCTCTCTCTCACTCTCACTCTCTCTCTCTATATATATATATTCCTATATGATATTAACAATAGTAATTACAATACCACAGAAGTAACTCTGCCAAAACTAGTACGAATTATATTGTGTTTGGGCATTCTCCATCCCTTTCTGGTTGTTTTCTACGTGGTTCAACTCTTTCTTTCTTTATAATTTTTTTTTTAGGTTCTCATTTTTGTTACACCCTTTTGGAACTAAATCTCATTTATTCATCAACGGTCTAAGGGAGCCAATTGTAAAAAATAATTATATTACCGAAATAAATTCTGTATTGATAATCGTCTAATCCTGCATTCAATTTTCTCTCTCTCTCTCTCTCACTCTCTCTCTCTCTCTCTCTCTCTATATATATATATATATATATATATATTCATATATGATATTAACGATAGTAATTACAATACCACGAGTAACAGAAGTAAATCTACCAAAACTAGTACTAATTTAGCTATGATTTCAATCGTCTTGTACAACCCACCGAGAACGAACTCGGAGGGAAAAGAAAGGGAAGTAAAAAAAGAAACAAACGAATTACATGAACAGAAGTCAAGTACTCGTAAGAAAGAAAAAAAGACGATATATATATATATATATATATATATATATGTATGTATGTATGTATGTATGTATATACAAAATATAAAATGTTGTTGCAATGAGCAGCTTACCTGCCAAGGAAGCATAAAAAACATCCGATAATAGAAACGTTCAAGCTAAAAAGGAATAGATTCAAAGACGTACACGTACCAAAGCGATAAATAAAACTGTTCAAGACTATGCTATCCAGAAAGAACAACAAACCGCTTCACAGTGTCATCCCTCAAAGAAGCACATCTGGAGACGCTACTAATGTTTCATGCACTCTTGATCTTCAAACCACTGGATGTATTCAGGTGTTACATATATTGACAACGACAAAAGACCTCATTTATGTTTCCAATTCTATAGCCAGATAATCTGACAAATTTAAATATGTAGTAGAATTATTTTTGCATCCCTAGAAGACCACAACTGTGGAAGCACAGTTAGTTTTCATAGAGAGATCAGCTCTCCATACAAGACGTCTTTTGGGATACGACTGTCTGGCATGCAGTGTACATAGCCTAATCAGTAAAGTCTGCGCTATTTAAAGAGTGGGAACATGGTAAGCAGACCCGCTAAAGACAGGGCCTATGTGTTGGGTACTTTGTCTTGCCATGATATTCCCAATATGCAGCGGATACTTCTGTGAACGGTGTCCAGGCGCCCCTCTTGCTTGGTGTATGTGGTCCATGTCTCGCTGTCGTGCAACAGTGCGCTGATAACACAGGCGTTGTACACTGCCAATTTTTGTCTTCACTGTTAGGACTTGCGCGCAAGCGTTGTGGCTGCCTTTCTAATTCTCTTTTGAGCTCTATGTCCAAGGAAAGTTTGTCAGTGATGGTGGAGCGAAGGTAGGTAAACTGATGGACTGCATCCAGTTCGTAGTCATTGATAGTGGTGACCTTTGGTGCTGCAGTACCTTTACCCGAGATGCTTGTTTTATTCAAGCCCAAAGTTAGCCCCAAATCTTGCACGCCTGAGAGAAATGATCTATCAGTGATTGAAATTTACTCTGGGTGCGGAATGCTAATTCCGTATCATCAGCCACCATATGTCTATGTTAAGGACTTTTCGCACTTACTTCCTGGTTCTGAAACGGGCGAGATTGAGACCTACAAATCTTTCGGGCTGCCAAGAGCAAAGCTCAGCAAGCTACCAGACGCTGCCCCAACGAGTATTGGACAGAGATCAGTGAAACATTCAGACAGCAGCTATCACAGGGAATATCGGAGTAATGTTTGATAGTATCAAGACAGCAATTGGACTAATGCAGAACAAGACAGCTCACCTCAAATCCATCACTGGGGTAGTCATCACAGAAAAACAACAGATAGAGAAATAGGTGCGACTCTATTTCAACCTCTACTCTAAATAGGATATTGTGACGGTTGCAGCCCTTGACTCCATTGAATGCCTATCTGTCATAAAAGATCTTGACACTGAGCCGACGATAGATGAACTCAGCAAGGCCATTAACAGCTTGGCCACTAGTAAAAAACCCAGGTAGTGATGGCATTCCCCATGATCTTATTAAGCGCTACAAGACTATCCTACTTTTCCCTCTATACAAAGTCCTCTGCCAGTGATGGAAAGAAAATACCGTACCACAAGACATAGAGGACAGAATAATCATTAACCTCTACAAGAACAAAAACGCGCGACGCGACTGCAACAGTTGCAGAGGCAACACTTTACTCTGTGTCGTGGGAAGTGTTTCTGCTCGGGTCATCTTGTACTCTCTGTAGAAACTTGCCGAACGTGTTTACCCAAAATTGCAGTGCCACTTTCCATCATAACGATCAACAGTAAACATAATCTTCTCGCTCCCTCAGCTCCAGAATAAGTGCAGAAAACAGCAGATGCCCATGAACATTTCTTTTATCGATCTGACCAAAGCGTTCGACCTTGTTAGCAGGAGAGGTCTCTTCAGAATGCTGTCCAAGATTGGTTGGCCCCCTATGCTGCAAACTTTGAGTCCTTTCATAAAAACATGCGGGAGAACTGTGCAGTTTAACGGCTGCACCTCAAAGCCATTCAACATCAGCAGCGAGGTCAAACAGGATTGTATCCTCGCTCACACTCACATCGGAATCTTCTTTGCATTGATTCTGAATTTTGAATTATATATCCATAAACAGATATAAAATATTATTGGTACTATCCTGACATTTTAGCTTCAGTCACTTCCCAACGCCGTAACGTAGTTTCTATGTTAATTTTCTATAAATAACTTCGTGGTAATTGTTCTTTTGAAGTTTCCGCTATGGTTACCAGAATTTATAAATTTAAACTCAGTATTAAATTGATGGAAACTTTTCCTCAGTTTAGATTTGAAGTGCCAAGATGTAACCGTAAGTTCTATGCTAACAGTTTCTTCTAACGCACTTACAGCCTGTGGAACAATTTTCCACATTTTTTTCTTCTCATTCAAATTTAACCTAAAATATAAATGCAATATCAATCGTTATCATTTGCTTCCTTCATTCCTGTTGTTTTATTGTTCTCTCTCTTTAATTGTGTTTTTCTCTGAAAATCTCTCCCACTCAGTACCTTATTCGTCTTCTTGATTATATAGCCATGCTTAGGATTGAATGTTAAAAAAAATATTGGGAATAATACTGTCTTTTCTAAACTAGTTTTAACGTTTTTAGTCCATTTGTCATTATTTTTATTTTAAATTGTTACTTGTGGAGAGCCATAAACATATGTTTTCAAAGAACAAAATGCATAAAAACATTACGTTAATACTAGTTTCTTTCTGGAAATAAGATTTATTTCATTATGATTTATCACCATTCTGATTATTCAGAAAAATCTCTGAAAACGTTTTCTTTATGTGTTGCGAACGTAGACGATCATGGATTTCTACTTGCCCTTATCTCATGTCATTCTTAATATGTTTCCTCTTGTTATCTCTCTCAAACACCACACAGCCATCCACCTGCTCAAGGACATCAAATATGTCTGTCGCTGCATTTTCCCCGCACTTTTATGAATTTTGCTAAGAAGCTTCACTCAAACAAAACTAAAATTGACTCACTGGAAGTTTGATGCCTTGATATGCGAACAAAAAATTCAATTGACTCACAGGGTGCCACAAAAATTAATGGAAAATATTGCTTTTTGCAATCGTTTATTTCTCTGAAGCTCTTTGTTGCATTCCAACAAAAATCGGGTCTTTTTTGTACATTCTAACTTATCATATACCATAACAATTTTACGTTTGCTACAAGGTACCAACCAACCCATCCTAAGCTGCAGGGACAATGCATCTACTTCTTCGTCACAACGTCATCGCATCATATTATAGGCTCCCGTAACACCCACCTTCCGTTTACGGTTACATCTGTATATATATATATCATTCCTGTGTATTGGCAAAATTGACCAAAGCATGAACCCGTTTTACTAATACAACATTATCCAATATTTATTTCGCATTTTTATAGCTTACCCGTCACGGCAACCGCGTACTTGAGCTTTTTGAATAAGCACTTGAACTTACCATTTCAACATAGCCACTACAAACCCTGAACAACGCCGAGCTATAGAGCTAGTATATATATAAAATATAATTAACCATCTAATCAAATTTTATTATTTTCAATCATTTAATCATTTTATCTTATACCTGTAGGAAGGCAAAGATGCAAAGATCGGATTGTTAAAACATTTCAGAAGCTGTTCACAAATAGACTGGATTTTGACCAAACAGGTCGTGACCATTATTAAGAGATAAATAGATGCCTACCGTTACTATTCATCCAATCAAGTTTTATTAAATTCACCCGCCATATCTCTTTATTATATTTTCCAATTTTCGAATCAATTTTATAACTAGAACGAAATTGGTGATAAAATGTTCCAAATTTTTGTTCAAGTAATTTTGGCCTGTATCAGTCCTTATCAGGAATCATGCATTGTCATTGACGGCAATAATTATTTTGCAAAATACAAGGCCAAAATGGCGGTAAAGGAAATGCTAGTCTTACATCTGTCTTATCTTGAACTTAGATGACAAAAATTACCGATCCGAACCCACCACAGTTTTATTAAATGCAAAGCAACACATTCTTACATATCATTCTTACTACAACTCCCTTAATATGTGTTAGTCTCTGTGTAGTCCTAAGTAGTTCTCACGTGTACAATTTGTCTGGTGGGGGGATATAAAATTACAAAATTGACAGTGATGAAGATTCTGTTCGTTGCTTCTTGGTATTTAATTGAGAGCGGAAAACTCGAATCAATCCAATGTTGAATAAACAAGTAACGGTTATAATAATCGGAACTTGACCCAAAACGAATTTCTTAAATATAATTTTTATTATGTATATTGAATATTAAATACACATACTATGATACCGATTCCTATCTTTCATACACATATACACACACACACATTCTTTATATATATATATATATATATATATATATATATATATATATATATATATAGGTTCAGTAAGCATATCTTTTATTAATTTATTGACTATTTTTTATCAAAATTTAATTCTTTCGTTATGACAAGAGAGTGACAACTCAAGAAAGAAGACATAACGATGGATTACATGCAATTAAATTTGGGGTCGGCTTGATTGCAAAAAGGTTGTCAATGTTTACCGCCAACTTTATTTTTATGTAGGAGACGACTGCAAGGCAAATGTGTTTTTAAAATTTTCGTTTTGCTTCCTCCAGAGGGACTCACATCCTGGGTTGTCGACCACTACCTGAGAAAACTGGCTATGGTGCACAAGTTTCCACCTTTTCCCATTCTCTGACTGGGAGTTTGTCGTATTTATCAAAGATTTTTTAAAACGCGTGTCACGCAAGCATTTTGTAAGCATTGGTAGAGTGTCACCGAAAACATCTCCGACTATGACAACATTTGAAACATATACATATATTCATTATATGTACGTATATACTTATAAAGTTATATATATAAATATAATATGTTTTAGAAGCACCCCTAAAATAAAGGTTTTTATATATGCTCTCTATATTAAGCACAGTTGTGTGTTTATATATATATAACGAAATTATATGAAAATTTAAGAAATTGGTATTAATCGATATATATAATAGAATATAAACCACTAATAGAATTATGGTGAAACAAATATATATAATAATAATCTTTTTAATCTATCTCTGCGTAAGTATTATTGTGTTATCGTATTACTAATTTACGACGTCTGTCTGCTATTCGTTTTGCTATTTGTTATCGCCACTACAATGTTCTATGTAAACACAAGATAATAATCCTCTCTGACGTTGGATATCTTTATGCTAACATCCCGACAGACATTCTGAAGTTGCCTCATGTGAGCCGGAAACTTAGTACCAGCAGAATAAGAAATATCTGTTTGTTCGACAATTTTTTCTTTTTTTATTCAGCAGAAATTAAATCCCAAAAACGATGTTCAGAACGGTTCATGATTAAACAAAATAAACAATCATTTTCTGTTATATATATATATATATATATATATATATATATATATATATCCATGTAAAGAGGACTCAAGTTTTTACTATTTTGAGTTCCTCGGCATTTATTTTATTATAAACAGTGCTCAATAAAATAAATATTATAGAGCCTAATATAATCATATAATTAAGAATTAATTGTATATTGCAACACGGAAATTTCTATGTTTCGAGACAGATTCTCTTTACGAGGCAATGTTGGATGTTGGTTGTCCAAATGATTTACATTTAAATATAAAAAAACATTCAGTTTGTTTTTTATGTATGTGGCAAGATATAAAATTTACGTGTGTATTCATTTTAACTTATCAGAAAGAATATTAATTTTGGAATTTGGCCGTAAAGAATACATACTAACTTATTCTTTTGTTCCTTCTTTTTTCTTTTCTTTCCTTTCATCCCTTCTTTTTTTCTCCCTAACTGTCAAGATATCGACCTGCTTTTAACCAAATTTTCTCTTTTTCTCTTGTCACTTTTATCCGAAGGCGAATCGGCATAGCAAAGGACGCGTTCCAGAAGATGAGCAAAATACTACCACACTGGAATATCTCAATAGAAACGAAGAAAAGAGTGCTAGACTGCTACGTGATGTCAGTTCTTCAATACGGCCGTGAAGGCTGGACAATATCATCGAAAATGAGAACAAAACTGGAAGCGGCCGAAATGTGGTTCTACAGAAGGATGCTACGGATATCGTGGACTGAGCATGCAAGCAACGAGGAGGTGTTGGAAAGAATGGCAACAAAAAGGAAATTGATGCTGAGCATCAGGAAGAGGCAACTGAAGTTCCTGGGACATGCAATGAGGAAAGAGAACCTGGAGAACCTGTTACTAACTGGTCAGATAGAAGGAAGGAGAGACAGAGGAATACAGCGGATAACATATTTGCAGGGTCTGATCAGGTGGATGACGGAACTGGAGTTGCCAGGAGCAACGGGCTCAAACATACTAAGAGCCACAAGGGATAGGGAGACGTGGAGAACAATGATTGCCTACATCCTGAAGGGACAGGGCACATAGAAGAAGAAGAATATATGGCCCAGAAGACCCACATAAAAGTCAACTTGTCTCACTGGTTGCCTTAAGTGGGGAAGCCAACTAAATATTATAGTTGTAGTAGTTTCAACTGCCATTGTCTCTGTCAGTTCTCTGCCTTCGGGCGGAGAGAACTAAGCCAGTCGCGGTTCCGCCGAAGGGTAGAATTACGATTGGGGAAAATTAGACAGCTATTTTTAGCCGGATTATATGGCCAGGAAGACCCACATAAAAAAGACCTTGTGTAAAATTTTGCCTTGAGTGGGAAGGCCGACTAAATCCTGTAGTTGTAGCAGTTACATCTGCTATTGTCACTGTCAGCTCTATGCCTTCAGGTGGAGAGCGCTCTCTGTCTTCGGGCGGAGAGCACTAAGCCAGTCGCGGGATCGCCGAAGAGTAGAATCACGAATTTGGAAAATTAGACAGCTATTTTAGCCGGGTTAATATAGCCCGGAAAATTTACATAAAAATAACCTTGTGCCACATTTCGCTTTAAGTGGGAAGGCCGACTAAATACTGTAGTTGTAGTAGTTACAACTGACATTGTCACTGTCAGCTCTCTGTCTTCGGGCGGAGAGTGCTCTCTGCCCTCGGGCGGAGAGCACTAACCTAATAGTGTTAAATTTAATGAAAAATGATATTCGCTAGACCTCGTGTTAGTGTGAAAGTGTAGTTGCACCAACATAAACTTATTTACTCTGTTGAATTGCTAAAAGATGTAATGCTTCGCACGAAAGCTTTAACATATTGTCAAACACACACACACACACACACACACACACACACACACACACACACACACATATATATATATGTATATATATATATATAAATTTGAGATGTGGAAATGTGTTTTATTAATACTAAATTTGATTAAGCGTTTCGCCTTTCTAAGCCTCATCAGATCCAAAACCGAAAGCAATTATGATCTGTGCGTAATTGCATATAGACTTCAATAATGAATCATAATAATGTTTTTCTTAAACTATCGTTTCTCGGAACTGATTCAAGAAAAAAAATGAGTGACTTAAAAAAGACGTTAATATTTACTTAGCATATTTTCTTTATAATTCTTAGTTCATGACGACAGTTTTTAATACGTTTTCCCCAGATTTTCTGTATCGAATTAAAGGTAAATCCTCTTTTCATTTTCAGAATGGCACGAAAGCAAATCTTTCATATGGCACTTTCTGAATTGATTTAAAGCAAATCCTCATCCAATCTCTCAGAATGGACTGAAAGTTAAAGATTTATATTTTTAAGTCTGCTCATGTGCATTTTGTATCAACTATGTGTTATTGAAATAAGATATAGAATCCCGAAAAAAATTCCATCAAATTTTTCAGAATATGGTCGAAATTCTATAACCTATTATAACCTCTTCCACACACACACACACACACACACACACAATATATATATATATATATATATATATATATATATATATATATATATATATATATCCCTTACGAAAATGTTCCTACTCCTTTTATAACAAAATAAAATCCAGAATAATCATTGGATTCTCTTTAAGAGCACTAAAACTTTGCAGCCCTAAATATCTAAACTAGGATGCGAAATGCATTGCAAAGACTCTCAAGATATTTCTATCATAATGCAAATATGTAATGCAAAAAAAGCCCATAAAATATTCCGAAACAAAAGATCTTCCCCTACAGATAAACCCATCTAATTAAAAATAGATTGTTCTACCCATTACCAGAAAAAGATTGTATCTAAACTGCAAGGAAAAGATCGTATCTAAACTCAGCATAAAACTTTTCACAATTACGTCTAAAACAATAAAAGAATTAATCAATACAAAGCAAAACAAGCCAAAAAATAAAAGCGGGATTTACTTTATCACCGGAAAAATATATTGAAAAAGCCTCAACAAGTCTAAATAAATAATTATATGAACAGAAGAAATACACGTAAAAAAAAATCATTAAACACAATTATTGCTCATCATAACGAGACTGGGCATAATTTTTGCATAAAAATGCTACTTCAAATAAATGAGAATACAACCCCAACAACGAAATTGCATAGGATGTGCTTTCATCGCTAGATCATCAAGTGAAAGTCTGAGTCTAGGTTTTTGCAACTTTTCACCCTATTTGGCATATCTATTATCAAAATATGCCGTAAGTACTAACGAAGAAGATTTAAACAAGAATAAAATAATCTAAGTAAATTTGGCTTGAATATATGCCAAAAATATAAACATTTCTCTATAAATTTTATAAATTCAAATTTTTCAGTGTCCTTCGCATCAACATAAACAAACCTAATCCGATGAAATCCTAAATGTCAAAACGCGTCATACAAAAACTTTTTCACTGTCATACAACTCTCTAAACTTATTTTTGATATATAAAAAATTTAACCTATATATATATATACATATATATATATATTTAAACACACACACACACACACACACACACACACACACACACACATATATATATATATATATATATATATATATATATATATACACACACATAAATTTTAGATGTGGAAAAATGTTAAATTAATACTAAATTTGATTACGCGTTTCGCCTTTCTCAGCCTTATCAGATCCAAAACCGAAAGCAATTATGATCTGTGCGTAATTGCATATAGACTTCAATAATGAATCATAATAATGCTTTTTCTAAACTATCGTTTCTCGGAATTGATTAAAGAAAAAATGAGTGACTTAATCGATTGTCAACAGAAGTCATTTCTCGGTTTTATAAATCTTACAAAAACATAATAGTTATGGCTGACACATTATTTTCTTCAAATTACCGAATTTAAACTTACTTTAATTTGACTTAAAACAAGAATTAATTGCTTACTGCTTGAAAAATGTTTCACAAAGCATTACTCCATTACGGTATCCTTGTTATCACCTAACCAACACCTTATCAGCACCTTAGCAGGAGCCGAAAATTGATGATTTAAGTATCCGGCCAAAAGTACGGAAGACAAATTTGGTATAAATCTTATACATAGAAATCTTTTCTTTTTATTTTTAACTATGATAAAATTAAAAATTTAACACAGTATCCACAATTATCCAATATTTGATGGAATTTTAGTTAGTTTAGCTATGTAGGCTTACGTTTGAATATGTTTTATGAAAAATAAAAAAATTGAAATAATATAAAACTTTCTTTTAAAAAAATTTACAATTTAATAACAGATTGAAAATAACGGCAGGGTTAAAAAAACATAATTGATTAAATGTTATGGCATTTATTAATTTTATTTTTAATATATATTTTTCATATTTTCTATAAGTACTTCTAGAAATTGTGAATTTCACAATTATTATTATTTGTTTTAACAAAATTAGAAAATTAGAAATTAAAATGTAAAATTCGCTTTAAATGTATAAGGAATGACTTGCAAAACAGGCTGTTGAATTTTTCAAACGTCTAGAAGAGACTTGAATCAGAATCAAAGTGCTGTTTCTGTCGTTTTCTATGTAAGGGGAATAATCCAAAACACTTGTTAACTTTTAAAATAAATACGACCCCTATAGAAACTTGTTATGACCCATATGGAACATCGTATTTAAATTAACATACTTATTTACACACAAAAAACAATTTTTAATTATTTAAAAAATATAAGGGGTGAAAATTTTATTAATTTTTTTAATTTTTTGATAGGCAATATGAGCATTAATTCTTAACTAAAAAAAGGACAACAGTTTTTTCAAAGATTTTTAAAATATTTCTAAAATTTTATGAATTATTATAATAATAAAAAAATGAAAACAATCCTTTTAAGATTTTATTAGTCATCTATAATGTCTTTAATTATTATTATTTATTCCAGCAATTAAAAGCTTATCAAATTAAATTATATTAGAGTTTTATTGCATTTTTTATTTTACTATTAAGAGCAAATGTTCGGATAGTGCCAAGTAATTTTAAATAAAGAAAATAGATGATTTATATTCCACGATGAGTTCTGCGTTTGCCTAATGAAGAAATATTTTGCAGAAATAAAAATTTATTATTATTTCAGGAATTTACGTGAAGGGGAGTAACAGAGTTAAAAAATATTTTTTCATCAATATTTTAAAACAATAATAACTTCAAAAATAGCTTTATTCATTTGTGAATGAGTACTGAAATTTTAATTAAAATCCGACAATTATTTGATTTTTGCGAGAATTTCAAAATTTATATGTTTGTTACCGAAAAAGTGAGTTACGAAAAATTACGTGATCGATTGTTAAGCGTCGTAAAATTTTCTGCAACGCTAACTCATATCATACAAATTTTTCTGCCAAAATTTCGAACATGTTAAAACCGATTAAAAAATTTTATAAAATAAATAAAAATTACTTTGTCTTTCATTTTAGTAGTATTATAAAAGTTTTCATAGAAAAGGTTTATTTTATTGTTTTGGACCTTTTAAATTCATACTATGTTGAATTTTTTGTGATTTAATGGAGGTACCTAAATAATGTTGAGTTGTGATAATGTTTACGGACAAATTATTGTTCTTTTCAATAAATTCACATAAAAACAATATTTTGGCAAGCAGGTTGTTGTTTTTTGTAAACCGATCAAATGTAACCGCATATTCTATTTCTACAGCTTCTTTTCTCGCACTTCCCGCCTGTGAAATTCCCTTCCGCATGCTTGCTTCCCCGACGGCTATAACCTTCCGGAGATTAAATGTAAGGTCAATAGACACCTCCTAACACACTAATCCTCCCATTCTCACCAACTCTCCCCCTATGTACATCCTAACTTGTCTATCGCCCTGTGTAACCACCTGCGCTATAGTGGCAGTTGAATGCCTTGCTTGGGGTGACATGATTAATAAAAAAAAAAAAAAGAAAAAAAGTGCGCGATATAGATAGAGCTTTGATAGGTTTAATGCAACAAATTTCTTACTTTAACTGAGCAAGTTCATAGCGACTTCGAAGTTTTGTGAGGACACTTTATGATGTTTTCAATATTCGGGAGTGGGGTGTAGCAAAATGCCTGAAATAGATATTCTCGTTTTCTATAACTTATCAGCAGGTTATTGAATGGCATAATATATTTCTATCTCGTAAGGATTATTATGTTTTTCTTTTGGTTATAATAATGCTTTACTGATACAAGACATAATTATCCGATCACAGGTGAGAGAAGATGTTAATGTACACATTTCTATTTGTTATTTGCGAGCAAGTAAATATGGCAAACATAATAGGAAATAAAGCTCAGCTCTCCGATTATTCATTATACCACACATGCACCCAAGCCTCACAATCACCATTCGAGGTACTGACCAGGCTCAATTTTGTTAATCATACGGAAACCGATATTACAACGTGATATGGCCATAAACCATATAGCTTTCATTGAAGCGTGAAAAAGACTGTCGCTTGTCGGTGTCCAGTTTTATATTTACATACGGCTTATCTCTGAAATTGACCGCTTGTACAAGTAAAACTATATTTTATCACACACACACGCGCGCACCTCCCATATATATATATATATATATATATATATATATATATATACAATATTAACTATAGCAACAACAATACCAATAGTAAAACTAGTATTAATCAAGCTATAATTTAAATCGTCTTGTATAACCCACCGAGAACAAACTCGTAGGTAAAAAAAAGTGGAAGCAAAAACAGAAACAAACGAAGTACATGAACAAAAAGTCAAGCACTCGAAAGAAAGAAAAAAAAACCCAAGACGAAAACCCTAACACTAAAGCGCTCAATACCAAAATAGGGTAAACAAATATATATATTCTTTTTCTATGTGCTGTGTCCTTTCGTAGGCGATCATGGCTTTCCACGTCTCTCTATCCCTGGTGGCTCTTAACACGCTTTCTCCTGTTACACCAGGCAATACCCGTTCTGCCATCCACCCTCTCGGCCCAGTCATATCTGTTACCGGGTGCTTTCCTCTGCCCCTCCTTCCCTGTATCTGGCCTGTTGGTATCAGATTCTCTAATCCCTCCTTCCTTATTTCATGTCTCATGAAATTTAGATGTCTCTTCCTGATGCTCAGTATTAATTTCCTTTTCGGGAGTATTGTGGACTTGCTCTTGTTAAGTACTCTTTTACAGAGTCGCCAGTAGTCTTTAGAGCCGAATTTAGAGCATGCTATGCGTTGCTTCATTCTGGCAGCAAACAACATCTTAGCGTCGTTACGTATCCTTTTACACTTATTACGAGCTGAAGTGAAAAGGCGCCTGTTTTGGTCCGACGCGTAGTTACCATAGAGTCGGAAGAAATGATTCCGGTGGGCAATGGCAGCCGAACAAGCGAGTGAGAACCATGGAGACGAATGAGATTTAAGCTGGAATTTCCTAGCAGGGATGAAGGCATCGATGCCAGCCTTAACCCAGGAGGAGACCTCGGATGCACATTTTTCGATGAAAAGACTAAAGACGTTTTTCCAAGGGATGTCACAGAGGAAGTCTCGGAACGAATCCCAGTCTGCTCTTTGATAGCAGTAGGATATTCTACTTGTCTGTGTTTCATGGGTCGGGCGGGAGTGGAGTGAAATATTGACGGACACTACAGTTTGGTCGGAGTTTCCGAGTGGGCAGAGTTGTCTGGTAGTGCATGAGTCTGGGATGGAAGTGAAAACTCATCATTGCTCACATGCTAGATCTATGATATCCGCAGCATCCTGAAGTAGAACCATATTTCGAGTTTTTTCTGTGTATCAAATTCTCTAATCCCCTCTTCCTCATTATCTGCCACAGAAAACTTAGCAGTTTTTCCTAATTTTCAGTATTAATTTTCTTTTTCGATTCCCTCCTTTCCAAAACCTCATCATTGCTCACAATCTCGTTGCATGATATCCGCAGCATCCTTCTGTAGAAGCACATTTCAGTTGCTTCAAGTTTTTCTTTCAACTTTGATAGGATTGTCGAGTATTTACTGCCGTATTGAAGAACAGACATGACACAGCAATCAAGTACACTCTTCTTTGTTGTATATATATATATATATATAATTATTTTTAATCAGTTTTTGGTCATTAGACAGGCACACAATTGTATTAAAAAGTGCTCAATACATATATATTATAGAATTTTTGAATATGTTTTTATTTGGAAACGAGTTATTTACGAAACATAGGTTTCAACCTTTCGGTATCTTTCTAAAATCGGGACGCTTTATGAAAATAAATCTTAAAATCCCTGTTGTGATTTTTTACAAACGCGCGACTGGAAGTTTTAAACAACCAAATTTTCAAAATTAAGAAAGAGTTACTTAAGGATCTTAAACCTTTTATCCAGCTTTGTCTGATCTGTAGGTGTATGTTTTGGTGTGATAAAATCTGGACATTATTTTAAATCATTAATTTAGTAATTTTTTTTTTGGTTCTGAAAAAAATTTATGGCTAACTTTTCTTCTTCGCACAATCTTCAGACATCACCAAAGTTGTAAGGTTTGGCTTCTTTTTTATTAAACACCATGTTCTGTCAGGGTTTTTTCTATTTGTTTGCTTTAATTTCAATTAGTGCTTACTTAGTCTATTACAATTTTTTAAGTTTTGCAGATTGAATGTGGATTTGTGATTATTACATCTGTTTTTAAAATACCTTTTACATTAGGGTTTATTTTGTTAGCGTGTTAGTGTGTATACGCGGGTTGTTTGCATGCTTAAGTATATAAAACTGGTCTACGTGTATTCTAGTGGTGAACAAAAGCTCTACTAACGGACATATATATTTCGCTTTTACATGACAGCTATCATTATCACAAATCCCTATGGTAATTTTCTTAGTTTCAATATTTGTCTTCATTGTTCCCT